>JAPPVO010001191.1:0-67018 GCA_030407325.1 Camellia japonica | reverse complement strand
CGAACCCATTTGCTGACAGCGCAAACAAGTTCTACAAAATTGATGGGCATCTTTAAAAATTGTGGGCCAATAAAACCCGCACTGTAAAATCTTGGCGGCCGTTTTATGCCCACTAAAATGACCGCCACATACAGAAGAATGAATAATTGTAAGAATGCTATGTACCTTACTCTCCGGTACACACCGTCGGATCACTTGGTCGGAGCAATATTTAAACAATTCCGGATCCTCCCAAAAGTAATACCTGACCTGCGAAAAGAATCGGTCTTTGTCTTACTTAGACCAATTCTGTGGAATTTGCCCAATGGCCAAGTAATTCACAATATGTGCAAACCACGGGGGGCTCGCTTGCGACAGCTCAAAGAGTTGTTCGTCCGGAAACGAATCATGCAAAATAAGAGGGTCACTAGTATACTCAACAAGGATTCGGGAGAGGTGATCCGCCACCACATTCTCAGATCCTTTCTTATCACGGATCTCTAGGTCAAATTCCTGAAGCAACAAAATCCATCTAATCAACCTAGGTTTGGTCTCTTTCTTAGATAGTAAATACCGCAAAGCGGCATGATCAGTGAAGACTATGACCTTGGAACCTAGGAGATAAGACCGAAATTTGTCTAAGGCAAAGACCACAGCTAGCAACTCTTTCTCGGTGGTAGTGTAATTCAATTGAGCATCCGAGAGAGTGCGACTAGCATAGTATATAGCAAATGGTGCCTTATTGACCCTTTGGCCCAACACAGCCCTGACAGCATAATTGGAGGCATCACACATGATTTCAAAGGGAAGCGACCAATCTGGTGATTTCATGATTGGGGCGGTGGTCAACCATTCTCAGTGTTTCGAATGCCTTTAAGCATGCTTCATCAAAGACAAAAGGCGCGTCCTTAACCAGTAAACTACACAAATGACGTGATATCTTACTAAAGTCTTTGATGAACCTACGGTAAAAACCTGCATGCCCTAAGAAAGACCTAATTTGACACACGGAATTGGGTGGAGGAAGGCCTGCAATGAGGTCAACCTTAGCCTTGTCAACCTCTATACCTCGAGGGGACACAATGTGTCCCAACACTATACCCTCACGAACCATAAAATGGCTCTTTTCCCAACTCAAGATTAGGTTTGCCTCCGTACATCATTCTAACACTCTAGTCAAGTTCCGAAGGCATTCCTCAAAAGACGGTCCAAACACCGAAAAGTCATCCATAAAAACCTCTAAGAATTTCTCCACCATATCGGAGAAAATGGCCATCATACACCGTTGAAAGGTCGCCGGTGCATTACATAGCCCAAAGAGCATGTGCCTGTAAGCAAAAGTGCCAAAAAGGCATGTCAATATAGTCTTTTCCTGGTCAGCGGGGTACACCGGGACTTGATTATACCCGAGTAGCCATCAAGAAAACAATAGAAACCCTGCCCCGCTAATCGCTCTAGGATTTGGTCAATGAAAGGTAAGGGAAAATGGTCCTTCCTAGTCGAGGAATTTAGTCTCCTATAATCAATGCACACTCGCCACCCAGTAGTGGTTCGTGTGGGGACTAACTCTCCTCTCTCATTCTCAACAACGGTGATGCCCGATTTCTTGGGCACCACTTGTGTGGGACTCACCCACTTGCTATCTGAGATGGGGTATATGATACCCGCATCCAACAATTTCAAAACCTCCTTCTTCACCACCTCTTTCATATTAGGATTCAGTATCCGTTGCATTTCGCGAGAAGGTTTGGTGTCCTCCTCTAGGTGTATATAATGCATGCACATGGAGGGATCTATCCTTTTCAAATCAGCCATTGACCACCCTATAGCACTCCGATGTGCCACGAGTACACTTATTAACTGACTCTCCTGTCTCTACAATCAAGTCAGATGCAATGATGACCGGTAAAGTATCTTGGGGTCCTAAAAATGCATACTTGAGTGTGGCTGGGAGTGGCTTCAACTCAAGTGTAGCTGGTGTGACCAAAGATGGTATGGCAGGCTCTCTCGAACCGGGCTTTCCATGGAGGAAAATCCAGTGTAGAAGAAGAATTAAGCAAGACATTCACCTCCTCAACTGACCCATCAATATCAAAATTTTCAAACCAAAAATGAGCTAAACAAGCCTCTAAAGGTCCTCTACAAGAATGGAGGGCAAAGCCTCCTCCACAATCTCATCCACAACATCCACTAATAAGCAATCCTCTCTCTCATGAGGTTATTGTGATGCTTGGAAAACATTAAGTTTCACTTGCATGTTATCAAATGAAACTTCCATAACCCGGTCCGACATTTAATGCAAGCATTGGCCGTGGCCAAGAAAGGTCGACCTAAGATCACCGGGATTTGTTTCCTAGAACTGGTTACCGGTTCCATATCTAATACCAAAAAGTCAACAGGGAAGTAGAACCTATCAACCGTAACTAGCACATCCTTAATCATGCCACGTGGCACTTTGAGGGACCGATTAGCCAACTGAAGAGTAACAGTAGTGGGCTTCAACTCACCAAGCCCAAATTCCTCGTACACAGAGTACGACAACAAATTGACACTAGCCCCTAAATCTAATAAGGTCCTATCAATGAAATGGTCCCCTATAATGCATGCAATGGTTGGGCACCTGGGTCCTTAAGCTTAGGAGGTGTGTCATTCAACAAGATGGAGCTTACTTGCTTCGTGAGTAGGACCTTTTGGGACACATGTGTCCTAGATTTACGCTTTTGCATACAAAGGTCCTTTAGAAATTTGGCATATGATGGTACTTGCTTAATCACCTCCAACAGGGGGAGGTTGATTGTTACCTGTTTAAAGACCTCTATCATTGCCTCCATAGATGCCGCCCTCTTATTAAAAGGGACGGTGTATCAAGGCATTGGGGAAAGGGTGCCTTAGGCACATATGGTGCCTTGGGCTCAAGTGAAGTGCTAGGGACTAAGTCATCCCTCTTAAGTGTTTCCCCCTCACCCTTGCTCTCATTAGGTGAACCACCGTGGTCACCCTTCTTAACTCTAGTTGCATCAGACGCAACTGACTGAGGCTCTAATTCCCTACCACTTCTCAAAGCAACCACCGCCTGCATTTGCTCATGTTGCTTTCCATTCCCACCCGAATTCTTTGCCCGTATTGTCCCTTAGGGTTGGCCACAGTTTGACTTGGTAATTTTCCCTCCTCTTTCCGATTCATGTTGTTAGTCATTTGACCAAATTGGGTCTCTAGCTTGGCAATAGAGTGAGTGTGGGAGTGAACTACCGGTGCTAACCCCTTAAGTTTTGAGAGAACTTCCAACACCTGATTCTCAAAGCAGAGTTGCCCTGAGGAACAGCGGGGGTTGTGGTTGCCGGTACGGTTGTGGGGGTCTATAAGTTGCGGTGGTCGGTAAGATGATTGGTTGGCAAAATTATTGAAATTCTGCTTTGGTGGTGGAGGATTGTAAGAAGTGTCTTGTGAAGGGGGTCTCCATGAGAAATTAAGGTGATTTCTCCATCCCGGATTGTATGTGTTGGAGTATGGATCATTACCCGGTTGGAGAATCCTTAAGCCGCATTCTCATGCTCTTGGACTAACTCTGGAAATTGTGATACCGAAGGGCACTCACTCAAGTCATGAGCAGGGCTCGCACAAATAACACATGCCTCGTGAAATCAAGGCTGATCTTGCTGGGTAGGGGCATGTCCCGTAGCTAATAATTGGTCCATCTTGCGGGACAGTGCCTCTACTTGTTGGGCTAACTCTAGGTTTTGCCCGACCTCATAAATGCCCCCTCTTTTCGGGGCTCCAACTACTGGTTGCCAGACTGCCGGGCTGCGGAGGCATGGTGAAGGGAATTATCACTTAGGTTCTCAAACAATTGCCATGCCTCGGCATCATTTTTAGACATAAATGTCCCACCACAGGACGAATCCACCATTGGCGGTGCGGCTTAGTTAAGCCATAATAAAATGTTTGAACAAGTTGCCAATCAGGCACTTGGTGGGGGGACACTGTTGGAAGGTCTCGAAGTCTTTCCCACGTCTCATGGAATTGCTCGCCATCCATTTGAGCAAAGTTTGTGATGGCTCGCCTAAGTTGGTTGGTTTTACCTATGGGAAAGTACTTCTCCAAGAACCGTTGCTATAATTGGTCCCAAGTTGTGATTGAATTAGCAGGTAAATAATTTAGCCAATGTTTGGCTTTATCCTTTAACGAGAATGGAAACAATCGCAACATTAAGGCCTCATTTGTGAAATTTTGGATCCTCACTGTCGAGCAAATTTCTAGAAATTCATTCAAATGCTTATAAGGATCATCATGAGTTAGTCCATGGAATGAGGGGAGCATTTGTATGGTACTAGACTTAATCTCATAATGAGCAGCAGTGGTGTTGGGTAATTGGATGCATGATGGTGATGTATATGCAGTGGGTGTGAAATAATCCTTAAGGGTCCGGTTAGGCACATTCGGGACATTAGGATCTGCCATCTCTAATGGCTCAATGTATGAATATGAATATTCAAGCCTAGGAACACGGGCAGAGGCCCTAAGTCTCCTAAGGGTCCTTTCTAGTTCAAGGTGCAAACACTACAATTCAGGGCGACAAGAACGACGCCCGTGCATACACTAACCACACACACACAAAAAGTTCGACTCTGTGCACTAAGTTACGAAAGCAGAATGCTAAAGGAGAAATACTCACAGCGGTTCAACGAAAACGCTTTACTCGTCTTGCGGATGCTTGACGTGTAGACGTTGTCTCCAACCTCTATTTGAGCTTCGCCTTTCATTTTAGCACTTTGGTGCTTTGCTTGTGAGTGTTTGCTTCTGTTTACCCACTTTAGTGCTGCGGTTTTTTTTTTTTTTTAATTTTTAAAGCTCGGCTACGCTCCGCTTGCACTTCGGTGATAGCTCTAATTTCAAACGCTCTACACACTTAGCAACACAAAAGCATAAAATCCTAAACTAAAAATTAAAATAAGAATGTAACTTTAAATTAACTAATTTCGCCAGAAGTCCCCGGCAACGGCGCCAAAATTTGATGGGTCGTTGAACATACCAAAAATAATCACTAAACTATACCAAATTCTATCAGAATAATGGCAAGTCTAGGTATCGATCCACAGGACAATTGTGAAATTAAACTAATTTAATTGTTAAATTCCTAAATTAATTTTGATAAAAAGATTGATTGTTCATAACCTAATTTAATAACAAATAAATTAAACTAAGGAATTAAATTATCAATAATAAATGAAATTGGGTTTACTGAATTGGGAAAAAATCCTAGGGTAGAGAATTCACCACTAACCACATGAATGAGACTTAACATCAACCACCAATCGCAATTCGGTTTGAACAACCTAATATTTCACAACTACAAGTTTGAAATATTGATCAAGATGGTTGTTGCATTCAATGTACAGGCATGAATCATCCTTAGTAGTACGAGTCGTTTACTCTAAACTATGTTAGCAAAACGACCCGTCTCTCATAGCATGACTCGTCTCGTACTTTGAATACAAACACAAAGAATACTAATGTATGGAAAGCATTAAACAATCACAGAGAGTAAAATGCTTAAAGAGAAGAACGAAACAATTATTTATAAACTTCTAAAACATCCATACATTCATTCAAACCAATTTACAATTAAAGCTCATGAAAACTTCCATTACATGGCTAGGGTTTCATTAAAACCCTAGAAAAGACGACTAGCCACTCATGGAGGAGTGGAAAGAGGAAGAAGATGAAGAAGAAACCTCCATGGAAGTGTCCTTCAAGCTTTGGTAGAAGCTTCTCTCTTTGGAACCCTAGCCTCCCTCTATTCTGTATTCAATTTTCAAACCCTAGGTTTGACTGATTTTCTGTCTTTTATTCGGAGCAAAACAGACCAAAAAGTCCGTACACGCATCCCTAGGTGGGCCGCTCGTGCGGTGGTTGGCCGCACGTGCGGTGAAGCTTGGCCGTACGTGCGGTGGTTTGGTGGGCTCGGATTTTTCACATCTCGCTCGAAGAATCTGATTTCACGCCCCCTTTTGATTGAATTCTCATATTTCCTGCCAAATCTGTACAAGTGCACGAAACACATCATCTCCACCAAATAAATAAAATTAAAAGACAAAAAAATGTAACCTAAGTGGCCTCAATGTGGTACCTTTCGGCCTATATCACTTATCCTTCGGCTTAACTCCATACTTTCCTCTTCTAACCTTTAACTCAGCCCAATTTATTCTCCCTACAATCCTTGCTGCTCCTTCCCCTCTTGAGGAGATCCCAGTTATTACCTTATCTCCAGTGATAGTTGATTCTCTCAGAGAAGATGCTGGTAGCTCACCAGTTTTTTGTCCATTGTCCCTATCCAGCTCCAGTCCCTCTTCTCTTGACCTACTGGTAGCCAGGACTATGGAAACTGCTAGGGACACTTTATCCTCCTCTCCTATCCCTATACAGCCATCTCTTCCTTCTACTAGAGCCTTTCTGCACCAACCATGTCAATGGAAGAGATAGACATTTTCAAAGCTAGACTAGCTAGCCTTTTTGACATGCCTTCTACCATTCCAACAGTTAGTAATGAAACTAAGCCATTGGTTCTGGCTGATTCTCACTTGGAAATTTTTTAGAGCTCTTTCACCATCAATAGGGCTTCCTCAACTTCATTGGATTTGGGTAGCTATTTGGAGTTTTTGACATTTTTTTCGAGGATCCCGTTCGAAGCCTTGCAAAGCCTATTATCAAGAATGGTTTCCTCCAGTGCAGCAAGGTTATTGAGCAATCTAGTATGGCTATTTCAAGTCATTTATCTCAAGCAGCAGCTATCATTGACTTTTACATCAACATCTGCCATGTTACCAAAGCTGCAGAGGAGAAATTGTTGAGAGACCAGAAATTTGTTTCCCAGATACATGTTGAGGTGTCTGAATTGAAAGAACAACATTCCTCTGTCTCCCAATTTCGAGCCCAACTTTTGGAGAAAAAAACGCAACTAGAAGAAAAGTTATCAGCAGTTAACCTGGCTTTGGATCGAACTACCACCAAGCTGCAAATCACCAACCAAGGACTGGCTGATCGAAGGTAGGAGATGACTACAACCATCCAGTTGTTCCCATCTCTTAAGAGTAGAGAATCAATTGTAAAGGAACAATTAAAACATTGTACTGACTTTTGGGCCAATCTATGGCTGCATGTATTTAACTCCTTATGAAATGAATTCTTTATTTATTATTTGAGTGTGTTCATGCTTCTCTTGTTTAGCACTTACTGTAGTCCTTGTGTTTCCCACGCAGTTGGATAATAAGGTTTCAAATACCTGCCATTAATTGTCTTAAGATGAACATACCCATTCACATTTCTCAAATGATATGCTCCCCAAGGCAAGACTCTATGAACTTGATATGGTCCTTCCCAATTAGGTGACCATTTGCCAAACTAATGGCTTTTAATTCCTATTGGGAGTATTATTTTCCATACCAAATCACCTTCATCAAAGCTAATGTGCTTGACTTTCTTATTATAATTTTTGGTTACTTTCTTCTTTTGGAAAAGAATGCTATTTAATGCCAAAATTTTAGCTTCATCCACATTTTCTAATTCCAAGAACATACTCTGATGGTACTACTCAGGAACTAACTGATCCTAGCATCTCACCCTTAAGGACTTGATGTTAATTTCTCAAGGTAACATTGCATCATGCCCATATACTAAGGCATAAGGAGTAACTCCTGTACTTGATCTTAGAGAAGTCCTATAAGCCCATAATACATCCAACAATAAGTTATGCCAATCCCTCGGATTGTCTTCCACAACTCTCTGTATTCCTTTTTTCAAAGACTTATTGGATGATTTTACCTGACCATTTGCTTGTGCATAATAAGGGGTAGAATTAACAAGACTAATTCCAAACTCTGCCATAAACGACTTCCCCATCTTCCCATTAAATGCAGTCCCATTATCCACAGTTATGGTTTGTGGGATGCCAAACCTGTGGATCAGATCTTTAATGAATCCAATAACTTTAGTTTGGTCTACAACCTTATATGGTTTAGCTTCGACCCACTTAGTAAAGTAGTCTGTAGCCACCAAGATGAAACAATGATGCTTCGAAGAGGGTGGATGTATTTTTCCTATCATATCCATAGCCCATCCTCTAAATGGCCAAGGCTTCACAACTGCATGCAAATCAGTTATTGGTACATGTCTTATCGTGCCATGCTTTTGGCATGCCTGGCAACCTCTAGCATACTCTATACAATCTTTAAGGATAGTTGGTCAATAATAGGAATGTCTTCGAAGCAGCCATCTTATCTTCACTCCAGGCTGATGAGCACTACAGATGCCTTCATGAACTTCAGTCATGGCTGTTAATGACTCATTTGGCCCTAAGCATTCCAATAACAACCCATCTGCTCCCCTTTTGTAAAGAACATTTCCATACACTATGTATTGCATAGATTGTAATTTGATCTTTCTGCTGGCTTTTGAAGATGGGCCAATTAGGTACTGCATTATTAGATATCTCCAATCTTGGTCTTGTAAGTCATTATGATTGACTTCCAGCACCACATTCCTTTTAGTTAAGGGTGGTATTACCTTTTGATATGTTGCTTGACTTATGTTCATTTGAGTGTCATCCTTTCTCCTGAAGTTCGAAGCCTTTTGAGGCACATCATTGGCTTTGTTATTCATGAATCTAGGGATATAAGTCACATTTGTTATCTGAAACTGAGAAAGCAAATGTAATGCAACAATATAGTATGGTAACATGCTTGCACTTTGACATTTGAAAATTCATTTCACTTAGTTAACCACCAATTGAGAATCCCCAAATATATCAACTGCATGAACTTGTAATCCAATAAGCATTTCCAGTCCCATTATTAAAGCTTCATATTCAGCTTGATTATTGGAACAAGTAATTTCATCAACTCTAAAACCATGTGTGGTTTCTACCCCCTGTGGTGACTTAATCACTATACCAATTCCAATTAGACCATTTACTTTTGATCCATCAAACCACATTTGCCATGGCTCAATATTAACCATACCAAGATCCATTATTTCTTGGTTTTCTATCTGACATGGATGATCTGCTAAGAAATTAGCTAAAACTTGTCCTTTTACTATATTCTAGATAAAATTCTGATAAAGCTAGTATCCATTTGCCAATTCTTCCTCTCAACATAGGTCTAGATAATATATACTTAACCAAATTTGTGGTTGTAATTACCAAGACAATTATAGGCAAAAGATAGTATCTTAATTTCATTACAACAAAATACAATGCGAGACACAACTTTTCTACAACTGAATATTTACATTCTCAAGAATTTAAAAACCCACTAAGGTAATAAACTGTTTACTCTTTGCCTTCTTCATCGTCCTGGGCTAAGAAAACTCCCAATGAATCTTCTGCTGTAGCAATGTACAACTTTAAGGGCTTATCACTCTTTGGTGGCATCAGCACAGGAGGCTTAGCCAAGTAGGCTTTAATTCCTTCGAAAGCAGTTTGGTGCTCTGTTGTCCACACAAACTCATCTTCATCTTTTAACCTTAATAAGGAAGAAAATACTTTAGTTTTCCCTACAGTGTTAGAAATAAATCTTCGAAGAAAATTAACCTGTCCAAGGAATTTTTGTACTTCTTTCTTACTTGATGGAGGCTTGGCTTCAATGATGGCTGTGGCTTTATTTTGATCAATCTGTATTCCCTTCTTGTGTACTACATAGCCCAAGAAGTTTCCAGCTGATACACCAAAAGCACATTTGGAGGATTAAACTTCAACTTGAACTTTCTCATTCTTTTGAAAGCTGTTTCCAAGTGAAAAAAATGTTCCTCCATAGACTGGGATTTTACTACAATGTCATCAATGTAACACTCTAAATACCCTCCAATGAGATCATGAAAGATAGTGTTCATAGCCCTTTGATATGTAGCCTCAGCATTCTTTAAGCCAAATGGCATTTTAACCCATTCGAAGGTGCCAATGTTCCCAGGACATCTGAATGCTGTCTTATGGACATTCTCCTCTGCAATGTAGATTTGGTTATAACCAGAATGCCAATCCATCATAGATAAAATCTTGTGCCCTACTGAACTATCCACCAATAAATCTACTATGGGCATAGGGTACTCATCTTTTGGGATTGCTAAATTCAGGTTTCTAAAATCGATACATACCCTCATTTTACTATTCTTTTTAATCACAGGCACAATATTAGATAGCCATTCAACATATCTAGTTGTTCTAATAAAGTCTGCCTTAAGGAGCCTAAGAATTTTCTCTTTGACCTTCTGAATCACTTCAGGACTCATTCTTCTTGATTTCTACTTGTATGGCTTGAAATTAGGCTTCATAGGGAGCCTATGTTCCACTAACGACCTATCCAATCCTGACAGTTCATTATAAGACCATGCAAAACAATCTTTATATCTCTTTAAGACCATCAATAACTGGTCCCTGTCAAGAGCACTTAACCAAGCATTGATATAAGTGGGTTACTGTGTAGAACCCTCCCCTAAATTAACTTCTTCTAAGGGGTCCTGTATTTGAGAACTCACTAATGCTTCTTTTTTGATTTCTTCTGTCTTCGAAGCAATTTCTTTGCTTTGTTCTGCTCCCATTTTCTATGATTCAACATCTTTGCCCTCTTCTTCATAGACAAAGTCTGTCCATAAGGTTTCTTTTTCCTATATTTTCTAGACTTTTGTTTCGATGTCCAATGCACAATACTTATCAAAGGTCAAAGGTTTGACCTGTTGTTGTTTATACTTACAGCCAACTACCATGGCTTCTTTCTCTTGTTCCTGAACTTTTTGGACTATTGCTTTTAGGTCCAATGTTGACAACTTGATTAAAGCCAAGGGTCTGGCTTCTTGGGTTTCATCTTCTTACCTACAACCAGGCATCATTATCATCTTTGATGACGAACTCTTCATCTGCACTCTCCTGTACCAAGTGCTTCAGGTGTGCTACTTCCTTATCAGCCGTCACTTTGGCTAAACCATTAGGTTTTCTCAATATATTGAGTGGTGTTACTCCTTTAGTATACAACTTGGCCTCTGCAAAGTCAGCACAAGCGACAAAGGGTTGAGGGTCTACATTGATCTCCTCTGTCTCTCCATTGCACAAGGCCATCATTATCTTCTGATGTAAAGAGGAAGGCACACATTTGTTGGTGTGAATCCAATCCCTGCCAAGTAAAACATTATACTTAGCATTGCTGTCAATAACAAAGAATGCCATCATGCAATCTCTGGTTCCTACACTCAGGTTGATGGGCAAAATACCTTGAGCCATCTGTTTATCTCTAGCAAAACCAAAAATGGTTGTGCTGGTCGGGATTAATCTGGGTTCCTTTTCCCTAGTTTCTTCAAAGAAGATTTTGGAAGTAGGTTCACCGCTGCTCCATTATCCACTAATACCCTTATAGACACCCCATTTTTGACCGCCCTTAAGACTTGGGCGTTACTGATTGTTTACTTGGTGATGAAAGATGTGCAGTGAGAATATTCGATTTCTTCGACAAGAGGAGCTTGAAATCCCAACTTCACACCCCTCTTTGGACCAAAACGATTTTGACCAAAATATTTTAGACCTTAAAACCCTCTCTTTCAAAATAATTTTTGAAAGAGTTCCTATGATGTTCTGACGCTCGCATTTTGTTAAATGTTGCGCTTTTCGGTAAACCGAGCAAGGACAAAGTGGAAATGAATGAAAGAAAGGTGAACTCTTTGAAAAAAAAAATCTTTCAAAACACCTTATTTAGGGGTTTGGAGTTAAAGAAGATGGGAGAGGAGAGAAGAAAACTAGCTGAGGAGCAGTTTGGCATGAATCCGGGTTGGACTGAATCTGAGCAGTCTTCACTCAAATAGGCATAACTTTTTTCACAGTTAGAATTTTGATGTAAGGCTACCACCATTGGAAAGAAGACTTCAAGGGATTCAATTAGGCTCAAGAATGACCTGCAAAGGAGTCCAGATGAAGGAGATATTCCCATTTCAAGTCGGGCCCAAAAAGCAGATTTTTCTGGCCAACCAGAGGTGGAGAATGCTGGCCATAAATAGGATTTTTTGGCCATGTGCCAGCCATGAATGGCCTATGCCGGCCCCCTGCCATGCAAGAGTGTCCCATGCCGGCCAACAATGATGTAGTGTCAGCCATCAGTGATCCAATGCCGGCCATTGATGCAGAAAAGCAGATTTTTGCAGATATTTGTTCTCTAGCTGTTATAGCTGTCCCTTTTGGAGATATTTCGACCAAAGCTTGTATTTTGCTATATATAGAGAGGCTTCTCTATTGTTTATAAGGTTAGAACAATTTAGGAAGAAGTTTGGGAGCCTCTCTCTCTAAATCATCTCTCTAGATTTCTCTCTCTCTAAAGCTTTTATGCTTGGAAGCTTGCATACATCCATCTTCAACCTATCAACCCTTAACAAGAGTGGTTCATCTTTGGGCTGAGATTGCTTGAAGCTCTCTTGAAGCCTCCTTGGAGCTCCTTAAGGTGGTTTTGCTTGGTTTTGTTGCTTAAGTGTGGTCTTCCCTTCAAGAGGTATAAAACTCACCCTTTAAGCTTGCTTTCATACTTGTTTTTGCCATCTTTTTGTTTTGTTTTTGAGCTGGCTTTCAACTGCAAAAAAACTCTATTTTTCAGTCCTAAAAATGATAGTTTGAGCCTATTTTGTTTTAGGGGGTTGTCTCTCCCTTTTGCTCCTTAGTTTGTGTAGCTTTTTGTGCCATCTTTCATCACCTTTCAAACCAACCTTTTTGGCCTTCTAACCACTGAATTCCAGGGAAATTTCAGTGGTGAAAACCATGTTTTGAGGTCCAAAATAGGAGGGGGTGGCCTCCCCTCCTTGTATCTTGTTTGCATGTGTTGATGGCCTAACATGTGAGCATGTATTTCTACCTCTTTACAGCTTTATTCAAGCATGTTTTAGGCCCTATTTTGACCTACTTTAACTCTGTTTTTGGTTGGTTGGGTCACTTGTTGCTTGCTTTTTGCACTTGTAGTGTAATTATGCTTACTAGCTTAACATGCTTAATGACTTAGCCTATCATTCTAGCTTGTGTTAGCTTCATCTCAGAATGATTTTGCTCATATTTTGTCATGCTTTAACTCTGTTTTGAGTGGTCTTGGTCCTTTGAGACTTGCTTTGTATAGCTATAGTGTAGTTAGCTTCACTAGCCTTGTGTTTTGAGGCCTGTAGCATGTTTTGCTCGAGGTATTTGCATGCCATAGCATCATTTTACATGTGATTTTAGAGCATATATCATTGTCACACTCTCACATATTCCACTCTTTCATTGCTTTTGAGAGGTGTGCTTTGTGCCTTGTTTGTGAGCCAACATGTGTGCATGTTTTTCTTGCCATTTATGCTTCCATTTCAACATGTTTGAGCCACTGATTTAGCATGATTAAGCTCTGTTTTGAGCTGGTTTGATCACACGATCTTTGCTTTGTATGCTTGTAGTGCAATTGTGCTAAATTGCCTAGCATGTGTTATTGTTTTGGCCTTTTAATATAGCTATTCTTAGCTTATTTCAAGCATGTTTTAGAACTCCATTTAGGGTGTTTTAGGACTTTTTTGGACTGTTTGTTCCTTTTGAGCATTGTGTTGCATGCCTCTAGTGTTGTGTCCTTCACCAGCCTTAATGTTTTTGGCTCTTAACATGTTGTACATGAGTTGTTTGCATGTTATAGTCTTATTTCTCATGCCATATCAGCACTGAATTTCTATAATCTTCCTCTATGCTTCGCTCTTTCATTTGCTTTGAAAGTAGTCTTAAGCCCCTTGTTAGCTTGAGCATGGAATTGAGGCTCTCATGCCTAATGGTTTTAGCCTTCTCTTGAGGGTTTCTACTAACCAAAAGCATGAGGCTTCTTTCATGCTCAAGGTGTTTGTGGCTGAGGCCATCTTTCCCATTAGAGGACTTTCACATTTGGACAAATCAATTAAGGAATGGTTTAGTAACTTAAAATGTGTAAACAAGAATTGAATCAAGTAAAACATGCCAAGATAAGCATTGTTGTTTGCATTGCATTATGTTCAATCGGACGTTATATTGAACACAAGGTGGATTGGTCCATTTTATACTCAAAGTGATGAAATGAGCCAATCTCCTTTGTTTCTATTGCCTTTGATCTCTCATGATGAGGTAATGGACTTGTGTCTTTGTTTTGTGCATTCATTGAATTTGTGCAAGTTGGATCCTTGGCCATCATGCATTGAAAATGCTTGATTGGTGGCTTTAGACCCAATGGTGCCACTCCTTTGATGTTTTGAGATGATAAGAAGTGGCATAGTACAAACATGTCCCTGGAAGAACCTCTATTTTTCTCTGTTTTGTGCTCGGTTGCAGTTTGGTGTCACAACACACCAGTGGCCGGCAGTTCTTCATTGTTGGCCGACAGAGGCACACTCTTGGCCGGCAGATGGCCGGCAGCCACCATTCATGGCCGGCAGGCCACTGGTGCACTCCCCAACATTGTTTTGGTAAGTTTCAGCAGAAAGTTCTTGAAGACACCCTGCAAACAGAGCCTCTAAAGAGCAAACCAGAGAGTTTTTTGGGACGAAAATCGAGGCATGCATGTTCAACTTCTTCAAACAGAGTTGAGGCGGTGTTGTTTAATACTTTTCTTATTAGTTAGCATGAATTTGTAATTTGATTAATTAGTGTGCTAATTAGTTAAGTGTTGTAATAATTAAGTAGCTTAGCTTAGCTATTTCTTGTAATAATTAAGTAGCTTAGCTTAGCTATTTCTTTATTTCGTTTTGTAATAATTAGTCTAATTAGTTTAATTAGATTAGTTATGCTTAGCTTTGTTTAGCTTAGCTTATTTATTCAGACCCTCCTTTGCGAGGGCGCAATGTTGTAATAAAGGTGCGTGTGTGTGTACATGTCTTCCAACCCCACTTCTTTCTCCCTTTTACCTAACTGCTTTTGATGGTTAAATTAGGACACGTTTTGATTAGCATACCTTATACTTTACATGTTTGCATCCATTCATTTGTCTTGCATGCACCGGACTCGGCGTATCATTCAAATTGCATCGTATTTCAATACCTATTTGAATACGTGTATTAATTGTTGCATTCATATGCCATCTTAGACAGCTGAGCCTATTTAGTTGCATTATTGCATGTGTTGCATTAGGCATCTTAACACAGCTAGGATCATGTATGTTTCTAACTAGCTTTTTGTTTTGGCTTGGAGTACACTATAAGTTTTATGCTTTAGCATACTTGCATGAGTGTAAGTGTTGCCATGACAGCATGCTTGCCATGAGACTATTTGCTTATGTGCTTAACTGCTTGAATGCCTGTGGATGAAGGCTTGATTGTTTGAATTGGAACAATTCGATGATTGTGAGTTTTAAGTCCACTTTGCGGAGTGGCAAAATCATGTTTTTTTCAAGCCCACTTGAGGGTGGCAAATCCGCGCTTTAGCCTACTTGCGAGTAGCACTTTCAAACTATTTTCGAAAACAAACATGAGTTGTTTTGTTCCAATTCTCGTGATCGAGTCTATACTTGTATGCTGTGCGCATCACATAGTAAAGTTAGCTAATAATCTGGATAAGAACACATGTGTTTATCAAATAACATATCATGCTTAGTAGAGGCCAATCCTTTGATCGGGCGAGCGGTGGTGCTCATTTCAGGACCTTCCCCTCTCTTACCCAAGTTCCCGAGCCGAGGCAACTTTGGTGATGACGGACACGTGGCCTTTGGCACGAGTCAAGGTTTCCTAAATTTCCCAAAAACAAAATATTTAGGTGGCGACTCTGTAATCTGGCAAAGCAGTCTATGTTTGGCGCTTTTTGATTCAAAATCGATTTTCCAAAACGATTTGCCAGATTTGGACTCTTTGGTGTTTATCAGTCTCACATTGCACTCTGTGAGATTAGATTCAGAACTGTGATAGGAGTCCGAACTGTAGTAAGACCAAATTCGCGCCTCTCCGAAAGGGGGGCGCGCGAAGAAAGTCGGGTCTATAACCCTATTCATCTATATCCCATCGAAAAAAGCCTTGATATACAAGGGCTTGACATGCTGTGTCATGGATGTTGTAGGATACTCAAAAGGATATGAGAGATTAATATTCACTTCTTCCTCACTCTCGTCCTCAGTTTCTATTAGTCTGGCCACTTCGGATTCATCTTGAACCATACTAACCTGTGAATCTTCACTAGAAACTGGAATATGGTCAACTCCTGACCTTCTTGTTTCCATCTTCAGCTTGGAACTCCTGTGGTAGTATATGCACCATATTCACTGACACTGGAGAAAATGAGCCAAATTGAACCACTAGTTGCACTTGCTTCTTTTCCAGGCCAACTTGTTCGGTTACTTCAGAAGCATCTTCCATGCTGCATTCTGGCACTTCAATATTAGTGACTTCCTTCGAATGGTCTGTTTCTGTTGGTTTTTCAACCAAAAATGTCTGTTCAACCCTAAAGGCTTCAAACATCTCCTCCTCAACCATCTTTTTCCTTTGGCCTAGGTCAACTTCTCCTTTTGTCTCACTGTCGCTTTCCATCAAAAACTTTTCAAAACCTGCTAAGCTGGATCTTTCCTTGGTTTTCAGTTCAGAGTGAACTTTAGTCAACTGCTCTTTGCTGAAATTCCTTTTGTTCTGAGGAGTCGATTTTGGACTATGATCCAACTTTGGACTTTCTCTCTCCTCTGTTTGGCCTTTTGGTTATACCAATGAAGAACTCTCCCCACTTTTTTTCAGATCCTTTTGGTATTGAGTGTACCTTCGCTGGATCTTCCTCCTTTGGGACCTAGAAATTACTGGAACCATATTTGGTTCCTTTGTCTTTGGATGCTTCAGTAACACCCAATTATTTGGAACCACCAAGGGAGGTTTAACCATCCTACCCTGGTCTCCAACAACACTTCTCTGGGTAGGCATTTTTTTAGGCTTGTTCTTCATGACAAATCAATCTAGAACCCTAGGTACCCATGAACTCAATAGCTCAGTTGTTGAACTATCTCTTTCTTTCATTGAAGCCAGCTTCGAAGCTGCTTGTGGAGGCCACTGCTTGGCCCTAACCCCCTGTCTTGGGCCTAATTCAAGCCTTCCATGAGGATGGCTACTTTCCATCTTGTGTGAGGCTGGTCTAGGGGGCCAATCTCTAGCTCTGATCCCATAACTTGAGCCCACTTCAGACCTCCTCTCAAGATGATTGCCCTCCATCCTGTAGTAATTGGGTGGTCTGAGCTCATGTAGAGGTCTCTTGCCCTTGGAATGCACTCTAGTAGCTGTTAGTCCAGCCAAGAATGGCTGCTGTCTGGGACTAGTTGGGTATGGCCTTTTGTTGTAGACACTAGTTGGTTTAGGGCGTCTCTGCACATCCTTGTAATACTGTTTCCCATCAATTGAGAGCCCTTTCAACCATTTGTAACTTAACCTACATCTGGGACACATCCTTTGTATGACAGTTGCCTCTAAAGAGTCATCATCCAGTGCTTCCTCACTAGAGTCCTCCATTTGGTCTGCAAAGCCCTGCCCATTCGTTGGTGAACTTCTGGCATCTTTCTTGACAGTAGTCTGGCTGGCAACATGCATCTGCACATTAACCTCTTCCAATTCCTTCAAGGATAAGTTTTGGAAGTCTGGCACAATAATATTGGCTGTAACTTCTCCAATTTCTGGGAATGGATTAGTGTCAATCCCCATAGCTTTCTCTGTTTTAGATGGGAATTTTAAACTCCCCTTTCGAATCTGTTCTTGGATCCTGTCCTGAAAAACAATACAGTTTTTTAGTTGAGTGAGACCAAGAATTGTGCCATTTATAATACATTTTTCCTTTAAGTTCTTCTGGAGAAGGAATTTTAACTCCTTTTGGTAACTTTAGAAAATTCACTGTAAGCAAATGATCAAAAATGTCATCTGCCTTTGTTAAATCGAAAGATTATTTCCTATGAAGGTCTTTATTTTTAAACTGCTGGTCTATTATAGTGTCTTTATGAATTAACGTCTCACAGATCACAGGCTCTTTTCCTACGATCTCTACTGCATCAATCTCATAATTAGGATCTTTATAATAAGTCTTGTACGATGCATTACTCCAGTCTTGTTCTTCCTCAAGTAATGATTCATATCTAGACACCTTATAGGTTAATTCTACTAAGTCTCGAAACTTAGTTGAGTCAAACTTCTTTCGAAGCCTAAACTCTAAACCATTTTGAGCCAATCTCACAAATTCAAGCTCTGGTAGAATGACCCTACACTTGTTTCGTGCTCTTTTGAATTTGACAATAAATTGAACAGCTTTCTCATCAGGCCTTTGACTCAACCTTGCCAAGTCTGCCACATAAACTTTTGGCTCCGTTTGGAAGAATTGGGCATGAAATGCCTCCTCTATTTGCTGCCAAGTCTGAATGGAGCCAGCTGTAAGGTTAATATACCATGCAAAAGCTACCCCGATTAGAGAATTTGGAAAAATTCATAACTTCATGTAATCATTATTGGTAAATTCACCACACTGGGCTACGAATCTAGCAATATGTTCTACTGTTGACTGGTTTCCATTCCCATAAAAAGAGCAAAGTCTGGCATTCTAAACCCTCTTGGGTATTCATGCACCCTATCCACCCATTTTGGATATGGTTTCCTATACACAGGAGTTTGAACCCCCCGAGCCATAGGTCCATACATTTCTTTGACAATATCAATAATTTGGTCCCTAGGAACCATATTTTATGCTTGTTGGACTATCACTGGAGGAACAAACACATGGTTTGGTGGAACCCCATGTGCTTGATGTCCTCTTGGTCTATAGGGAGGTATATTTTGGACTGGTTGTCTCTGTAGTATTTGCTATTGTTGAGGGTGTGGTTGACCCCTCTGAACCTGTCCTGCGAAAGGTGTTGCAATATGAGGAACATGTGTTGTTTCTCTCCCAGTCTCGGGAAACCCTTCCAACCCTCCGGGTGTGAATTCGAATAGAGGATTAGTGAACCCTCTTGTACCAGTTATGGTTTCGAACATGGGATTTGAAAACATTCTCATACCATTTTCTTGTGTTGGCCCAAATCCACCAATTTGTATGGCTTCATTGTTAGGTAATGGGACATTTTGATTCACCACGGGTCTCAAAAGAGGCTCATACCATGATTGAGGTACAAGTGATGGTCTTTCATAATTTGGATTACTAGTCTGACCATTAGTCTGTCCATTACTTTGCATAGGCTGCTTATCTCTAGCCAATCTTTGCTGAGGAGCATTTGAGTTTTCCTTCATATACCTTGTGTTAGTTGGTTGATGGGAATTCATTTGATACACAAAGGATGTTGCCAATCTTTCCATTGTGTTTATTAATTGTTGTCCCATACTAAGCCTCCCCATAGATTTATTGGCTGGGTAGATGGAACAGTGGATGGTCCAATTCCATGGCCTTGTCCAATATTTTGAACATGTGGTATATACTCTGAAGTGCTGGTCTGTTCGACCATAGGTTCTGATAGGATAGGTACTTCCACATGATGTGTTATCACTTTATCCTCTGGATTAGGTATTTCCACCTCTCCATCCACACCTTCTTCCAGGCGTTTATTTTATCTTTGTCTTCTACGTCTAGCCATTTCAATTAGTCCCACTGGGCGTGCCAAAAATATATGTTGGCTTTTTTGACTTTCGAAGGTTAGTATTGTAATTTTAAGCGTGCCAGTAAGGATCAATCAGTCCTTACAGAAGATTAATTGCCAACCAATTATTAGACGATTGTGTTTTAGTTCTTTCAGCCTCAATGAAGAGGACTTTTACTGGTGGCTTGTTTAGGAGAATTTAGTAAATAACAATTAAGTGAAGAATAATTGCAGAATTTCATTAAGTAAAATGAAAAACTTATAATGATCTGACCCAACCTCATAGAGGTTTACATCAACAAGTTATTTGAAACTACTCTTATGAATGAAGTACAGTACAGGAATTTGAAATACAGAAATGTAAAGAACTAGAAATATAAAACTGGAAAGAAAAATATGAAGTAAATGACTAGTTTCTAGATGTAAGTCTGGGTCGTCCTTTCTGGGGCATTCTCTGCTATTTATACTTCTCAATGATAACTGTCGAAATGTCTTTCCATGATCGCTGATCATGCTTTCTCACAGTCAGCCCACTACGCCATGTTTACAGTTAGGCTTCCCTCCTGATTTTGAATTTGAACCTTGTGTGTAACCGTTAGGCCATATCACCTTATATCCCTTGATTATTCCAGTGCTACGCAGACCCATTATTACTAATATGGGTTGACACGTGTCTAACTATGGTTGGCAATTTATATTACCTCCCCAAATTGCCCTTTTCATGCCACGTGTCGAATTGTGATTGGCTTTTACAAATTATACAGCCAACATTATGATAATTTTTTATTCATAATGAAATTATATATATATATTTGATAATATTACTTATTTTTATGATAATGTTACACATTTTGTGAATTATAAATTGTCACAACTCTACAAAAGAAATATATATAATATTTAGGAAATGACTATGGTATACACCCCACCTTATAATTATCGAAAAAAAATGTCATAACGCCATATTTTTTGAGTCATAACTAAAAAAATACATATAACTAAACACAAATGAGATGTAACCAAAGATCTCAAAATAATGTTATAACTAAATAAAAAAATCGGTCATAATTAAAAAAGAAAATAGTGTAACTAATGGTGCATATGGTATAAGGCGTGTAGGATAGAATTTTCTTAATATTTATCAAAAAAAATACATACGGTACACACCATAGCTTTCTTCCTCATTTTTGTTTGAGATGGTAGTTTTTTAATCAGAAAGTCAAAAAGTCCCTAGGTTATTTTAGGTATGACTTATAAGTTTCATTTATTTATTTTTTATTTATTACAAAAATAGAGAAATGATGTGATCTAAATAAGTCAATAAATTAATTTTTTTTAAATGTTGTCAAAAGAGAAACAAAAAAGTTTAAAAAATCTTATAAAAAAAATTAGAGATTCTTTTAATTTTCTCTCTATTTTTGGCATATTTTTTCCCTAAAAATTTTAAAAAATCATTCCCAAACACTTCACTTTTTTGCACTTCATATTTTAGCAAAAAAAAAGTTACTTCCCAAATAAATCCTTAAATACAAAAAGAAAATGTTTTATTTTTTTATTTTTATTTTTAACAATAAGAAGAAAATGTTCAAGAATCACAAAAAAACTCTTACAATAATACCCACATGATGCAGTATCATATGTGTTAACTTTTATTTTGTTACACATTTAATGATATAAAATTTAACTCTCTTGTCACAGTGTTATAGATGAATTTGTAGATCTAAAAGTGTGACTCCTAGCATTGTTCAATACAAAATAGCTTACATGATTTTCTAGGATAATGGGGTGTTTTAGAAAGCGTGTTTTTTTTTTGTTGTTGATGGATGGGTGGGTGGGTGGGAGGGAGGGAAGGGGGAGTTTATTTTCGTCTTTAATGATTTTTTTAAAAAAAATTTCAAATAGTTTCAAGTCTCTAAATTCAGATTGACAAGTTTTTTTTTTTTTGAGAAAATTGGTGATAAATCCAATTTATAAGTTGTCTAAGGCATGAGGTCCAGTGTATTTTTTTATTGGTGAGAGATTCACCATTTGTAAATATAATTTGGTGATAGGTTATTTTACTTGTTTTGAAAGACATTTTGTTTCTAATCTTACCCCTTATTTTGTCCGTTGAATTTTTTATCTGTTGACTTTTTTTGACTATATGTTCAAATTATTTTCTATCTGTTTAAATTTTTCATCTATCTGTTCAAATTATTTTTTACCTTTTCAATTTTTTTGTTTATCTGTTCAATTTTTTATCTGTCCAGTGTATTTTTTTATTGGTGAGAGATTCACCATTTGTAAAATAGTTTGGTGATAAGTTCTTTTACTTGTTTTGAAGGACATTTTGTTTCTAATCTTACCCCTTATTTTGTCTGTTGATTTTTTTATCTGTTGACTTTTTTTGATTATCTGTTCAAATAATTTTCTCTCTGTTTAAATTTTTCATCTATCTGTTCAAATTATTTTTTACCTTTTCAATTTTTTTGTTTATCTGTTCAATTTTTTTGTACAAATTTTTTATCTGTTCAATATTTTTATGTATACAAATTTTCTATCCAATTTTTTTTCTTTTTTTGACTTTTTCCTCTTTCTCTCTCTATCTGTCAGTACCAATCTCAACCTTCAACCTCTACAATTCCTTCATCAGAACCATACAACATATCAAAATTTGAATAGCAGAGAGAGAGAAAGAGAGAGAGAAGAAAGTGAGAGTATCTGTTCAAATTCTCAAATTTTTTTCTTGTTTAAATCAAAGTTCTATTAGCTTGCATCTGTTGTCTCCTCCAAACATCAAACTCTTTATCTCTCACAACACACCATCTCACCATCAAAACCTAGAATGAAAAGATTAGAATACATGTAAATGGACAAAAATAACAACAAAAGCAACAGATAATTTCATTTGATCCATTCATCTTTTCTTTTTTTTTTCTTTTTTCTCTTTTCTTTTTCATATTCTTAGCAACCAAACAGAGGTAAAACATAAAGTAAAAAGTTACAGATCATCATATTACATTTTGTTCCTCTATATTTTATCTGTAATAAAACAAATTCTAGGGGTGAGCATTGTTCGGATTGGATCGGATTGGGATAAAATCAGGACCAATCCGTTATCTATGGTTCCTAAAAAATTGGAACCAATCCAATCCATTTAAATCGTGGAACCAATCCATTTAAACACGGATTGGATCTGTTTAGGACCATGGATTTATATAATTACATAACAAAAAATATATATAACACTTTAATTTCATAAAAATATAAATATAGCACCATATTAGTTTCACAATAGTAACATGTCTTTTCATAATATCGACATATTGTTCTAGAATTTAAACAACCATAAGAAAACTGGTTCCACCATAAGTATTTAGACCATTACAAATTAACACTAAAAACTAGCAAACAAAAGTAATAAAAGAAGATACGATGCGAGTTTAGATTTGGATTTAAGTTTTATATGAAATAAAAGAAGATACTATGTAGGAACGTGTATAATAAAAATATAGACTATTTGTATACGGTCCGGATCGATTCCAATCCGGAACTATGGGGTTCAATTTGGAACCAATCTGTAAATTACGGATTTTTAATTTTTCAATCCAGAATCGAACCACGGATTCAAAAAATCAATTCAAATCTACTGGATTGGACTGGACTGGACTGGATTGGATCGGATTATGGATTTTATGGATTCCTTGCTCAGCCCTAACAAATCCAAGACCTCCATAAACAAGAGAGAGAGAGAGAGAGAGAGAGGTCAGTGTCACAGATTTTGTATTTTTCTAGCGAGTTGGGGGCAGAGAAACCTGAAAATGAGCAAAGATTATTGATACATTATAAATATACATATACAGAGGAGAAAGTAGAGTGAATCTGATGATGACCTCTAATCATCCAATGAAAAACTCACAACACTATCATTAAATCCACTGATGTTCACTCTAATCAAAACTCGAACAAAAAAAATTAGGGATACATACCGTGTAACCGTGTTGTTCCGGAATAGCCACATGTATATATACATTTTTAATAAAAGAAAAAAAGAAAAAGAAAAAAATCAGACCACTACAAAAAGCATCATAGAGAGTCCAATGACTGAATCAATATTTCATTACTCAATAGTTCTCTATCTTATTCACAATGTTTGACAAGAAGAAGAATTTTGTTGAGAGTTTCGACTCCGAGAGAGAGAAAAAATATCAAATAACATATCCATTATAGGCTATTTGGATGTGAGAGGTTTGTGTTTTTGAGATTTGAGATGACGGATCGTAGAAGATGGAAGATTGGCGACACAAATATGGCGGATCGTCGAAGATGGCAGATCGACGGCTTAGATGTGTTTCAGATCTTAGATCGTCGAAGAGAAATCGTTGAAGATGGCAAATTGGCGGCACGAAGGATTACATCAGATGTGTTTAAGATCTTAGATCGTTGGAGATGGCGAATCGTCGAAAATGCGGAGGGAGATCGTCAGAGAGAGGATGAGAGAGAAATGAGAGAGAAAATGGAGGTTGAGTTTGGTTTTATCCCTATTCCACGGTGTATACTACATATATATATATATACACACTAACGGGTGGCATACGCAATGCATGTACAATTCAGATAACTAATAATAAAAACAAATAATAAAGAATTTAATATCATAATATGTATATTGTTTAAGTGATAAGTATGCTCTTAATGAAACCCAAAGCTTGGGATTCAAAACTTACTTACGCTGTGTATAATAATTTTTTTATTTTAGCATATATAAAGTTGTCACGTAGTATGAGGAGAAAAATGTTTCACTAAACCAATTTAGACCTTTACTTCATAATAGTATACATATAGATATAAATAGATAGTTATATAAGGATAGTGTAATCATTTTGTAGGAAGTTATCCTTATGAACATAGGCCATGTTTGTTTGGGCGAACATGTGCTTGGAATTGAAATAATAGTCCAATAAAATTATTAATCCAATGTTTGGTAAAAAAATTGAAATACCAACTAACAATCCATCCGGATATAGTATTCCACATATGATGGACTATTTAATTTCACATAGAGGGTGAAATATAAATTGGGGGACTAAGTCAAAATCTGGACTAACTTATCAAATGATCATAATAGAGGTATTATGGTCAATATATTAGATGTCCCATGTCCTATCCATTCCAATCCCCTTAAACAAATATCGGATTGAATAATATTTTATTAATCCTTCCTTATAATTCTTATTCAATTCAAATATAGAATAGGATATAAAATCCAAATAATTCATAATCCTAAAATTATTAGTTATGAAAATGTTAATCTTAGCTAATTCAGTTGCCCAAAACAAACATAGTCATGGTGTTTTAAAGCATGGTATAGAAAATTTAAAAATAAATTTATCACCGACTACTTTTTTTTTTTTTTTGTTTGTAATGGGCGAATTTCTCGGTCCAACTCCAACGCATTACAGCTCTCGAGTACGGATGTAGAACGGTTCGTCACCGTAGAAAATACCTATATATACTCTCACACGCCCAGAACTGTCGTGTTGCGCCATTCCTGCGCATTGTATAGAGAGAGTCAAGAGAGATAAGAGCTGAAGGAAATTGGTTAGACTCCTACTACTACTACTACTACTACTGCACAATCACACCTTTCTCTCTCCAATCTCTCTCTCTCTATAGATCAGTTTCTCTCAAATCCGATTCGCAACCTCACGATGCCTTCCCGAAGAAGAACGCTTCTCAAGGTCATAATCCTCGGCGACAGCGGGTGAGTTATACATGCGCGACTGTATATATATACTCCTGTATGTATGTGCTACCTTCGATTTTCAATTCTAGGGTTTCCAGACGTATACATATAAATTAGATCTTTTGCTGTATAGATTCAATCGGAGAGCTCTTCAAAGTTTTCTTCCACTTCTTCAATTGGAACTCGATCTAATTATATGTTTTGTTTGTGCATTGCAGGGTCGGAAAGACCTCTTTGATGAATCAGTATCCTTCGTAGATTGTTTTAGTAGATTTTTATTTTTACTTCTATGGATTTGGTGTTGTTTGCCTTGAATACTTGCTTTTAGATATGTGAATAAGAAGTTTAGCAATCAATACAAGGCAACAATTGGAGCTGATTTCTTGACTAAAGAGATGCAGTTTGAAGATAGGCTCTTTACTTTACAGGTTAGTGATAATGTTCTATTTTTTTGTTATTGAATTCATTTTTATGTTTTTGTATGCTCAAATGTTGATTCTTTGTAGTTGTTGAATAACTTCAGTGTTGGCTTGTTATTATATTTGAATTGGTTGTTGAGAAAACAGTGGAATGAATGATAAATTAAGATGAACTGATAGGTGATCTTGTCTTTCTCACAGGTCCACGACCAGAATAAGTAAAGATTCACTTTCTAGGTCTGGTCTACCTTGAATTTGATGTTGATATGTATACTATTTGATCAATTATTTTATTGGTCAATTATTTTTTAAAATAACTGCTGGCTGGGAATTTGTGTTAAATGGTAAAGTAGTGACCAGTTGACTATACTCTGTTGTCTGGTTTGCTTGTGCGATTAATGGAAAGCAGCTTCTTGATTTTTTTTTATGATAATCATTAATTCTCTCTATGATTTTATTTGTTTTATTCTTTTTCCAACCTCCATTTACTGCAAGTAGAAGGGTGAAATTGTTGTGAAAATGTATTCATTTTGTAATGATTGGCTGCCTTCATTAGCAGGATAAGGTGTGTTTTCTTTTATATTGTTAGATGTGAGTTAAATGCTTTATGTTTCTTCATCTTTGCAGTCTATCATGTTATATGGTAATATTTTTTAAAAGACTTCACAAAATCAATTCTTTTGCTGTTATATGGACTATATGGATGGAAGCAATTTAAGTGTATAACTTAAGATTAAAATGGCCATTCATTTGATGGTTATAGCATTGTAACTTGTAAGGTTAATTCTGCATCATTCTCAATGAATGATTCCATTGGTATAGTTAAACTCCCCTTCCCCTGTCATTTATCCAAAAAAAAAAAACTACCCTTCCCCTGTCAGAAGGTCTTGGGGCTGTTCTATTTATGTGCTCGGTCTTTTTATTGCAATGCAGACAAAATTTAGCGGCATTTGAAATTTTAAAAGTGACACAACATACACACCACTTGATTATCTAGCTAATGTGCTACTTGAAATTAGATTCCAATCCGTAGTTATTGTGGCATCATTATATTAGATGCAACTTGATTTTGAGTAATAGGAACAGTTAACATGAACTTTACTACGAATTGGTGATTGGGAATGAATAGACCTGAATTGAATTTAAGGAAGTTATCCTAGCAAAGAAGATAAAATTAATTTGGCAAAGATGGTGCGCTTTATCAATCCCTCCTCGACTGTGAGTAAAAATGAATTGTGGATTGGTGTTTTCTCAAGTTCAACTTTAGATTGTTGCTTCTAACTCCTTTTTGTCAATATCCGAAGGTTTGTGAAAGTTGTCAATAGTATTGTTGCTATCAAAAAGTCTAGATGATTTATCGAGTTGTCTTTACACTCAATATGTGTACTGATGGTTTTAGGGTGACATTTTTCAAGACTTGAAAATCTCATGCTAGTTGTTTACTTTACTTTGTCACTGTAAGAAATCATTGCTTTTCCAATTTGACAGAGGTCTGGTTGTGTTAATGTCACATGAAGCATGCTGTCTTTCTTGCAATGAAACTGCTTGCTAACTCTGATTAACGTTTGCTCATCAAAGAGATTCTGTAAAATGCTAAATTTTATGTTTCTATCATCTAGTGAGAATACGGAAGTAAACTGTCATGTCAACCATTTCATAAAATGTGATGATATGACTTTTATTTACTAGTATGTGTTCCTTATTTTTTTATGGGACTGCAAGACTAACTGCAATTAATATAATTGTTTTATGAATTATTTTGTTTGGCATGCCTTTTCTGTTGTATGGCAAAAGCAGAGTCTCTCTTGTTTATCAAATTATTACTTCTAGTTTGTTCTAAAGTGCCCCAATGGTATTCATTATTCTGCTTTCATGTTTACAGCCAAGTTCTTTTGCCTTGCCATTTCTATCATTAGATTTCTAGTGTATGTACTGGGTTTCTTAAACATGTGGTTAACTGATTGATTTGCGACTTACATTGTATTCACCTTTTGCTTTGGCAGATATGGGATACAGCTGGCCAGGAAAGATTTCAAAGTCTAGGCGTCGCTTTCTACCGAGGTGCTGATTGTTGTGTTCTTGTGTATGATGTAAATGTAATGAAGTCATTTGACAATCTAAACAATTGGAGGGAAGAATTCCTTATTCAGGTATTGATTTATGTTGTACTCATTGGGGATATTTGATATTTTTACATGATTCTTTGGGGACTTTAATAGTAACTAATAAATCAAAATTCTCATTTTCTTTTGGAATTTTTTTTGTGTGTCTTGTTTGAAATTCTATATTTTTGTGGTATAAAAATAAATGTCTCATTCTTTTTCTCCCTTGTTTTCATTCGCCCTTTACCAAGAACATGACTGCATGCTGAGCTGATTAGAGAAGAGAATGCTGCTTAGGCCAACTTTAAGTTGTTGACTTTGATGCTTTGTTCATTTGAGTTTCCTTTTTGGCTTTTCATTTCTATTAACAAGGACAACAATACACTATATTGCAGCATTGGTGTATTGAGCTTAATTTATTAGCATGTATTAAAAAGCTTTTTCATTGTGGTTCTGTAAAATCTAGCATTATGAGTTAGATGAAAACATGGATATAAGCTGATGGTTTGAGAACTGTCATGCAGGCAAGCCCTTCGGATCCAGAAAATTTCCCATTTGTTGTTATAGGAAACAAGATTGATGTGGATGGTGGAAGTAGTAGAGTGGTTGGTATCAATTTGAATTATAGCATTTGTTTTTCCCAAAATGATATTATTTTCTCTCAATGTAGATATGAGGCTCCTTCTTTTCATGATTTTCTACAGGTTTCTGAGAAAAAGGCTCGGGCATGGTGTGCCTCGAAAGGGAATATTCCATACTTCGAGACCTCAGCCAAGGAGGGCATCAATGTTGAAGAAGCTTTCCAGTGCATAGCAAAGAATGCCCTAAAGAGTGGGGAAGAGGAAGAAATGTGAGTAAATAAAAAAAAATTGATGTAACTTTTTTAGTGTAGATGAAACATAAAAAGATTAGGACACTTGACTGTGTCCAGTAAAGCATTAAAACATTTTAATTCACTGCAGGCAGAAACACATATGAGATGCACAATTTTTTTTTTTTTTTAAATTTAAATTTCCATAGAAATCAGCCGACTGAAAATTTTGGACTCTCTTTTGTTTGGTGAGTGGGTGTGTTATTCTCTTCGGGTATGTGTCCAAGTGTATGATTCATCTCGTCACATGTCTTTCTTAATAATAAATTTCTAGGGTAAAATAGTGTACACAAGGTGTCAGAGATCATGTCATGTATAATGTGGGAGTTTTGTGCATAGTTTTATTTTATGGTTGAATAACTAAATATGTTTACAACTACACATGTTGGGCACATATCTTGTACCCCTACTCAAGTGTCCAACACGGGTACTTCATACCATGAAACATAGGCTTTTCTCGGTGATCTCACCTTGATTGATAATTTTCATTGATGAAATAGTGTATCCATTTGCTGAAATTATTGTGAGAGCTTTTTATATTGATAAAAAATTTCAAGTTCTCAATACAATTCACCAAACTTAACTTTCAAGTTTGTAGCATGCATTTTGACCTATGTATATCATTTTTGAGGTGTGTTGCAAACCTTGGCTTATGCTTTTCCCCGGTTTACATATCATTTTCTTTAATTTATTATTTGGTGGGTGCATGTGTTGTTATTCCACTTGAACAAAGCTTATTCATGTTAGGCTGTATTTGGATCACGGATTTGGAAAAGGGAAGGAAAAAGGTAAGTAAAATGTCAATGAAATATAGCTACATTTCACCGACCTTTCCCCTTCTTTTTCCAAATGGCTACCTAAATCCATGATCCAAATACATTTTTTGTATCACAAATGGTTGCTAACTCCCCATTTTCACCATTTCCTATTCTTCTCGCTTCGATGGGAACCCTTACGCTATGAAGATATCTTCCGGACACCATTGATGTTGCAAGCAGCAGTCAGCAGAGGTCAACTGGTTGTGAGTGCTAAACGTACTATCTGTATTTTTATTTTTTGGGGCAACAATAAAGATCCGGGGGGAAAACTGTACAACAATATGGCTAGTGTTTATCTTCTACATTGCTTTATGAAGCTACTACACCTGTACATTATTAATGTTTGCATGAGAGGGACAAATTGGTCTCTTTTGAGTGCCTCTGGTTGAACTTGGTTGTATGCGCTGCTTGATTTGTTAGTATTGGATTACTGTCCAGTTATTTGGTTGAAGTCAAATGCGTTGACATTGTTTTCCCAGTATAACTCCATATTTTGCTTCATATGCTTAAAATTGTGAGCCGGGAGCTTGATCATGGTTTTCTATATTCTGGAGTCAGATTGAGATGATGCGTTTTCTTTCTTCTAGTGTTTGTATTGGATGATTGATTGTTGTTCTCACTGTTATGGTCAACCAAAGTGATTATGAGCTAAGATTGCTGTATATGAATGGAAAATGACCGAATATATTAAATTTAACATGTTAAAGCAAATAAGTCAGATATTTTGCTGTGATGTGAAATGCGGAGTCTGAACTGATTCCCTAATAATAAATACAATTCGAAGAGAACAAGAAGAAAAAGAGACATTTGTTGTGATGTGACCACCAATTTCCAATCCCAATAATGGAGCAAAAATCTCCAAATTTTATCCTCTCTACAAAACTCCTGTTATTTTGAAATAAAATTTTTTAAATGCTAAATTGTTTTATTGTATATTTATATGCACATATCAGATAAGTACAAGCAATGTAGATAGATAGATAGATACAATAGTTACAAGAGACAGTTAAGACTCATCTCAACAGCCCCCCTCAAGCGGAAGATTCCAGGGGGCGAATTTGCAGCCTGTCACGAAAGAACTGGAAGGACTGAGATGGTAAGCCTTTGGTGAGCACATCAGCGATCTGATCTCGAGAAGATATGAACTGAATTTGGAGTTCCCGCGAGCAACCTTTCCCGAGCAAAATGAAAGTCAATTTCAATATGTTTAGTGTGCGATGGAAAACTGGGTTGCCGACAAGTAGATAGCTCCAAGATTGTCACACCACAAAGTCGGAGGTGTGTGTGAGAGGGCACCAAGTTCAAACAGTAAGGATTGCAGCCAATTGATTTCAGCAGTAGCCTCAGCTAGAGTTTGTATTCAGATTCAGTAGATGACCGAGCCACAGTTCGTTGCTTGCAGTGGATCACCGATCATCTGTACAACCAGCCCAATCGGCATCTGAAAGGCCTGAAGACGAGTAGTGGAAGTGGGCTGAAGCAATAACCAAAATTGGATGTATGTTTCAGATATCGAAGAATCCATTTTACGGTTTGCTAATGATCTTTAGCTGGAGAATGCATAAATTGACATACGGCGAAGGAAATGTCAGGTCTGGTGAGTGTAAGATACTGAAGTGAACCAACCACCATCTGATACAGTGTCGGATCAGCCATAGGAGTGCCTTTAGAAAGAGTGAGGTTGGTGGTTATTGACATCGGAGTGCAAACCGGCTTGATTGCAACATACCAGACTCAAAGTAATAAATCCAATATATACTTCTTTTGGGAGAGCAGCAAGCTGTTTGACTGAGTATGCGCCTCAATACCCAAGAAATAATGGAGTCTGCCAAGTCTTTTATTGCAAACTCACGGCAAGAGAGAGGATAAGCTGACAGATGTAGGAGACGAGTTGCCCGTGATGAGAATATCATCTACATAAATCAAAGTATAGACAACAAAACCATTGTGCCGATAAATAATAATGAGCAGTCAGCTTTAGAAGCCTGAAACTGAAGAGTGAGAAGAATCCAGTGAGCCGCGAAAACCAAGCACGAGGTGCCTTCTTCAAACCATATAAAGATTTGTGAAGCTTACACACAAATGAGGGATTATGCTTGTCAACAAAGCCTGGTGGTTGATGCATAAATACTTCTTGAAGATTGCCATGAAGAAAGGCATTGTGCACGTCGAGTTGCCGAACAGTCCAACCGTGAGAAACAACAAGAGATAAAACAAGACATATATAGTGAGCTTTACAACAGGACTGAAAGTCTAAAAATAGTCCACCCTCTTTTTGATGAAAACCTTTGGCAACCAAAGGGCTTTGTAGAGCTCAACAGTACCGTCAGCCCAACGTTTGATGCGAAACACCCATTTACAACCCACAACATTCAGACATGTGTTGGGATGAAGACTCCAAGTGCCATTACGGACAAGAGCATTAATCTCCTCCAACATGGCTTGACGCCATACAGGAAATTTATTGGCAATAGTGAAACAGCTAAGCTCAACATCATCATTGGTGGCTAAAGAGGAGGCTGTGAGCAAGGCAGTTGACTTGGAGGTCATGCGGCGAAGAATCATCGGATGGGTGCGCTGAGGAACAGGAGGAGGAACAGCTGGAAGGTAAGAGCAACAGCAAGATTAAGCCCACGTGAATCAGAAGAGGTAGGAGAGAAGGGTGGAGACAGGGCAACAAAAGGTTTCGGAGAGAACCGGACTACGGCAGAGGAACGTGGAGATGAAAGCCGAGGTGGGGAAGCATGTGGTGTGGCCAAAACAAGTTGTATAGAGGACCCAGTGGCGTAGAAGAAGGAAAAATGGAAGGGGAGACATGGAGGGGAAATGAAGCCTAGGGGTTGGAGTTGGGTACAAGTGAGGCAGATGGCGGATAACCAAGAACAAAGGGACCCGAAAATAAGAGTCTGTATTCGTCAAAATGGACATGACGAGCAATGTAAATACGACCAGTTAGCGGGTTAAGACAACGATACCTAAGATGAGATGGACTGTAACCCAAGAAAACACATGGCGTAGACTAAAAAGAAATTTTTGTTTGTTAAAAGGACGAAGAAACGGAAAACAAAGACACCTAAACAGTTTTAAAAATTTATAATCCTGTGGTCTATGTAAAAGACATGCAATTTATAGGGAGAAATATTTTGAATAACTTTTTAAGGCATGCAACTAATAAGGTAAACCACCGTTTCGAAAGCAAAATGCCAAAGAGAAACAGAGGCATGAGCAAGAAGGGCAAGACCGGTTTCAACAATGTGGCAATGGCGCCGTTCAACTGAGCCATTTTGCTCATGTGTATGTGGACAAGGCAATCAGATGAATGATCCCCAAATTTTGAAAATAGGATGTTAATTTTCAAAATTCACCACCCGAGTCAGTTTGAATGATTTTTATTTTGCGGGAAAATTGTCGTTCAACCATGACTTGAAATTTTAGAAAAACAGTGAAGACATCAGATTTATTAAATAAAGGAAAATACCAAATAAATTTTGAATAATCATCCAAAAAAATTACAAAATACTTGTGACAAGAATTGGGAAAAGAACCCATACATCGCTAAAAACCAAATCTAAAGGAGCAACACTTCGAGTAGAGGAAGAATGTAAAGAAAGATGAGAGGACTTGCCAAGTTGACAAGCATGACAAATAGTGATGGACAACACTGTATCGGACGGTGGTTGGTTCACTTCAGTATCTTATACCAAGTTGAGACTTATATGTTGTTGTAGCAAAACTCACACCCACAATATGTGGAGTGTCCATTGTATATTTATATACACATATCAGATAAGTACAAGCAACGTAGATAGATAGATACAATAGTTACAATACATTAAGGCCATGTTTGATTCACAAGACTAATAGTGAGGAATTAATAATCCTATCAAATTAGTGTGGTATTGACTATCCCACCCCTATCCCATTACTAATAATCCTACAAATTTGTTAGATTAATTATCCATTGGATTAATATAGGATGATTGGACCCACGGATTAATAATCGCAATCCTATGCTTTAATCCTTCCAATCAAACATGCCCAGATAGTAACATGATCTGTATGGATACAGATAAGACTTGTCTCAACAACATGAGTTAAAAAAAATGAGGAATTACGCATCAGTGATTTTCAAAAAAAATATTTACAACAAAATGTTAAACATTATAAATATTAATATTTAAATTCATAATGTTTTCCACTAATAATTTTTGAAAACCAACTCTGAAAGGTAATTTTGCTAAAAAATAAATGAAAACAACTTCTACTAAAATATTTTGTTTCGAAACTGCATGGGTTTAATTAATAACTCTAGCATGCTACTTTCACATGGAGGAAAAAAAGTATTCACAATTTTACTCAGAATTCAAACATGTTGGCAAGATTTATTCTGTTTACGACTCACAAACACACCAAGTTCAAATCTACACCGTACATTTTAATTTCATGATAGAATTATGGGTAATATTTCATGGTTCCTAGAATTATTGTTATATATCTATAAAAAAATTTGCTAAAAAATTTAAAAATAAATAACCAAAAAGAGAATATAGAGAAAAATAAATAAATAAATAAATAAAAAGAAGAAGATGAAGGCACTGCAAAAAAATTGGGACTCAAAGAGAGTGCAAACTTATAAGATCCAATCGCTCAGAAAAGAAAAACAAAAATAATTACATAAGTATACGTCGCAGTGGATACGAGCAGCTCTCAAGGGACCTTGACCGACAACATGAATACTCAAAACTGCAGTTCCTTACATTCGAAGAAAACAATGTTCCAGAATGACAACTTTGTGGTTTGTTACCACACTAGCTGCTAAAAGCAAATAACACTTTTCCCCCCTCAATTAGTTCATATACCATGTAAAACAAAACCCAGTAATTCAATTTAAGAATATCAAATATTCCTTAGTTCAGCACACAATAATCAAATCATGCCACAACACAAAATATAGAAAAAACAAAAACAAAATAAATAAATAAATGCAACCATCAGAATGCAACATGAATAGGAACCCAAGAGTGCAACATGAATGAGAGATTGTTTGATTAAAATTGGATGCTTTCCCCATATATATACTGTTTACCACCTAAGGATAAGATGGTTGGAAAGACTCTTTCAACTATCCAAAATATATATATATATATATATATCAGAAGTTGCAATGAGTAGTGGTGCAATAACATCCAATTTTCTCAGGGTTTTATCAACTCAGTTCAAAATCATCATCAAGAAATCAACTTCAAAAATAAACAAAAAAAAAATCTAGACTAATATAAAAACCTTTAAATTCCTCAATAGCAAACCAGCATGTTCAGAAAATTTTCAATGCCTAGTCCTCAGCTCTATGTTCAAAAATTACATTTCAAGCAATTTTGGACCAAATTCTACAGGCTGAATTTCAAGTTTCCCAAACAACACATCAAGATGGTGGCAATTTACAACTACATAAATAACGATATACTCACTCTGGTAAAAATTGGTTGAGATAAACCAGTAAGCATGAATGAAGTTGTATCTGCACGATGAGTTACGGTTTTACTTTGTTACTACTGAAGAAAATTTGTCCTGGTTGGTAGGCTTAACAGGATTTCCTGCTGCTGTAGTAGATACAAATGCTTTTGAAGTAGGAGGAGCCAATGTCATCATAGATCTCAAAGCTGGTGGCCTTTGAGAGGTCATGCTTATCGGTGGCTTTGTTGCTGAATTTGCATAACCCATCGCAACTCTATTGATAGGTAATGATTGTTGTTGCATGGGTCTACCAGATGATGAAGCTGGTAAGCCAAGCCGGGTTGCAATTATCTGTGCTCGCTCTTGGTAAAGCCTCTGCTTTGACCTTTCCATTTGCTCCCTAACCCTCATTACCACACTTTCCATCTCAGTAAAGAAAGCTAATTTAGTTTCCAACTTGTGTAACTGCAATTAATGAAAACTCTGAAAATATATAACTTTCACAACTAAAAAATAGACTACATGAATGAGAGGAACATAAGCTCTTTTGAAAATATTGATAATTCAAATTTTTGCCGAAAGGGACTGTTCTAGTTTTTTGTGGAAAAAAGTTACTTTTGTGGCACTTTCACTTTTTTTAATAAGTTCTTTACTTGTATATTGAGGTTTAAAGAAAAAACATTGAGCCCACAAGTTTGGCATAATTACATTGACCTCCCCAAAGTTTATAATTCACACAACACTAAGCTCCCTTAGCTCTCTTTTTTTTTTTTTTCTTTTTTCTTTTTTTTTTTTTTTTTATTTTTTTTTTTATCAATAATTCATTAGTCATATGAAAAGAAAAACGAGGTTTCATCTTTTTACACTTAATGCAAATTTTACCTTGTTTATCCTTGTATCTACACACCATCTGCATTAGTTTCAATCACTTTAGGCTTCCTTAAAGGGAGGTCGGTGCAATTATGCCAAACTTGTGGGGTTCAATGTATTTTCTTCAAACTTCAGGGGTAATCAGTGTAATTTACCCTATAAAAAAGTACTACACAAATGAAAGCCTGATTGACAATGACAATACCTGTTTGTCAATCAACAATGTCGCAAGCTGTCGAATTTGATCTTCTTCCTGGTCCGCAAGAAGCTTTGCTTTCACTGCTGCAGCAGAGATTGCAGTAACAGCAGCACGCTTCATCTTATCAATGTTGTGGTAATCTTTGGTCTTTTTAGTGTCTTGTTTCTCATTATTACAGTCTTTTGTTTCTTCCTCACCTGCATGAAGCAAACAAAAGGGGAAATCCAATAAAAAAAGAGCAGGTTTTCTTGCCAATTAACAATTCTATTCTACTACATTCCTGACCACAAAAACAATTCCAAAATAATGGTGACAAACTCCAACCAATTTTTTATCAGTCTGTTGCCTATAATAAAAAAATTCAAAGATCATGGCCTGAATCTGTTCCTTTAAAAAAAATTAATAAAAACTGTTTAGCAAAATAGGCTTATATTTCTCTATAAGACACGACAATGCTTCTTCCCCACCCATTCCCACAAGAATATTTATTCTCTAGGTTTGATGTCAGTGATTCCCAAATGTCTGCCTCAAATGTCCATAGATTCACTATTTAAACTATATTACCAAATTGCAACCAAATAACTGAATTATACTTTGAAATCCACAACCAACTTCCAAAAGTAGAACCTGTATTTCTTTCATTTTCAGTAGTTGAATTTGTCTTGATCAGCTGCTCAGATTGTTTCTTTTTTGAGGGAACAGAATCAGGAACCACAACAGCATCCTTTGCTGCCTCTGTAGATTGAGAAGCCCCTTCTTCCGAAGCTCCATCACCTGGCTCCTTTGCAGAACCTGAAGGAATCTCTTCTTTGGGTGTCGAGTCATCTGATTCCTTTGCAGATTTTGCCGCCACGTCTTTAGGAATGTCTGGGTTATCCGATTCATTCAAAGAAATGAGTATTTCCTCACGAGTTTGATCACCCGGCTCCTTTCCAGAACTCGTACGAATATCTGCTTTGGGTGTTAAATCATCTGATTCTTTTACATCTCCAATCTCTAGATCTTTTGGAAGATCATTGTTATCTGATTTATTTGACTGTTCAGTGCATCTGTCATCACGAGAAATCAGTTGTTCCTTCTCTTCTCTAGCCGAAACTTTGTCTTTTCACTCTTGTGATCATTTGGTAAATCACCACCGTCCAATACAGAATTAGACTTTTCCTCTTTCCCATTTTCCTCATTCTGCTTCTCATTCTTCTGAGCATCCCGCTCAATTGTTTCAGCAACAGCTCTGCATAGCTTATATGTTAACGTCAGACATAATACTTGTAGGCTTTTTCAAATTAAAGCTACAAATAAGCTTACAAACCTCTCAGAATCAGCTGATTTCTTCTTGTCACCTGGCGGATCTTCCAGAAGAAAACTGTGCCTTGCAGCCAGCTGCATGCTGGAAGAGTTGCCTGAAATGGATTTTAAAGAACTACGGACCAAGGCAGTAGCCTTATTGGGTTCCACCACTCTTACCAGGAATGCTGCCTGTGGAAGAGAAAATCAGCATGCATCACATCAAACATGGATGCAAATTCGAATAATATTCAATGCCATCTTTAAAATATATATTTATAAACTCCAAAGGTAACAAGACTCGCTATGAGAATTTGCATTAGGCTATTTTAAATGTCTAGCTAAAAACCATGGAATTGTTTTATGTTATATGGAACCTGCTATAGGAACTCATACAAAAGGTGCAGAAGACACATTATTTAGTACGTGTTGGGACTTTAAACATCAGCACAGACTAAAATCATTGCATTGTTCCATACCAAGAATTTTAGTTCATTCTAGTAAGTTCAGGGTGCCATTTCATTAAATCAATTTTATTCATTTTTCAGCATATAAGCCCCAACTAACCAATGCCATGACGGGATTTCCAGCTTCAGCAAACGAAAACTGGCCTCCAGCCATAGGAAAAGAACCCACAGCTTCAAATGCTTCCTTCAGTGCCTTCAGTGCAAAGTTTTCATCAGCTTTCTGATCAGCTTTCAGTTCACTGGCATCTTCTGGATTTGGAATTTCCATTGGGGAAGACTGAGGTTGATTTTCATCTGTACCAGTCCTACTCTCTGGTATTTCAGGTGTTTCTTTAGGTGCAGAAGAATCATTATCGGCCATAGCTGTATCTGCATTTTCTTTGACACTAGCATCCTTTTCATCATCACAGTCCATAAAAGAATCCTCAATTGGCATTTGAACAAAATGCAAAATACATTGAGCTTTTGTTTTTGTAGCAACATGCTCAGCAATCTCATTCCAGTTCTCATTATAAAGTTCCAATGCTTCAAGGAGGAGAAGGGTCTCCTGATCTGTCCACTTCCCACCACTTACACCAGCAGCCTCAGCAGGCTCCATGAGAATGAAATCCGTCGGGGACAATCCAGAGTCAAGCTTCCCATTATTGAAGCATTCAGTACATAAATCATAATCTGCCTGTGCAACAAGAACAGAATCAGCAGACAAAATACCTTTCAACTTTCAAGAAGAAACTAAGGCAAAGCAATAAAAATCAATGAACTATCACAGCAAAGCCCAGCACTTGAATATTGTTTCAGATGACATGTGCAAAACGGATATGGAAGCAATGGGCCACCTTATTCATATCCATTCTTTGACAGCATATGGATTCTATTTTGCCTTGCAAAAATTGATAGACCCTCCTTGCTCCAGAAGCAAAGGTTTAAATTTCATTTTTGGTTACAATTCAATCCACAATGTTTAATTTTTTTTTAGATAGGGTCCACAATGTTTAATTAGACTTGCGAATTTCTGAAGTCTACTTTAGCTAGAGCAATAGTTCAACCCAAGCAAACCACAACTCCCAAGTCACAATTCAGTCATTAGAAGACGTACTTGAGAAACATATATGGAATTTTTAAAGCTTCAAAACATGTCAATATCTGGGAAAAAGAGAGCCAAATACATACATACATACATACAATAAATTAATAAAATAAAAGCTTGGAGGTGAAGGAACATGAAATGTAGAAAAAACAAGAAGTAAATAATTTAATGAGTTTACGAAAGTGCCTTCAAAGGAGGTTAATAGATATACAGTTTGTTCAAGAACTTTGCTATGATCACGGAATAAAATATTGAATCATATAGCACTACATTGCAAGAGATTTTGACATATGAGCTATGACAAGTTAATAAGGTTAGAAAATCACAAAACGTCACGACATATCACACAATAAAAGCCAAAGGGTGAAGGATAATAGTTAAAATCATTTGTTTTCCATTTTAAGCCATCAATTTCTTTAATCCTTTTACACACTTATGACACCACCAATTCCATTCTATATTCAAGTCTGACATCAAAATTGGATGAAATTCAAAATAGCGCAAACAGGAAATAGAATTACATATACCTCCCCAGTGTCATTACCAATTAAAAAGAAAAATCAATTATGACTTTTAACAAAATGAAAACCATGAAATTCAATTAAGCTCAAACACGATATGACAAAAATCACATTGACATAAATTTTCATAAGGTAAAAAGAAAGAGATTAGAAAATTAATATATAGTTTCCCATACCTGTCACAACAAACCACATTCACAGAATCCATATCACTTAATTAGATGATCAATTCCCACTCTCCTATTGATCGCAATACAAGTGTAGTGTGGACTACAACCAACAAGGACGGACAGACACAGACACACACAACACACAACACGACACAAATTCCAAAAAAGTAGGACACAGACACAATTCGGACAAGCCACAAATAATTATATATTGATATTATATAATTTATATTATCTAAGAATATATAATATTATGTGCATAATATATACAAAATTGAATATTTATATATTTATGTCAAACTTTCAAACTTTGAAAATCATACCTTAGCAAGTGTCCAAGAAGTGTTGGTCTCATATTTATATTTTAGGAATAGACATGACCAACAAGTGATGGACACATCGCAAAATGAGTGTCGGACATGTATCCAAAATTAAGATTTTTATTTTTAATTATGGACACATAAAAAATAGTATAGGACACATGTTTAAGAGTATCTGAGGAGTTTCAGTGCCTAAAATGGACACGCCATCTTCTTAGAAGTGTTTGTGCTTCTTAGGCGGTCAGCCTTTTCTTTTTTTTCTTTTTTTGAAAGGATGCTTGCTAGTTATAAAAATTTACAAAAAAAAAAATGAAAAGCAAAGAAGAAATATGCAAGAATACTTGCATGCAAAGAGAGAAGTTGGTCAACTACAAACCACTAAAGTTAAGCAGCCATGGAAGATGCTTCTCTTTTGAAAAATATTCAATGGTTGAGTTTTTCCCCTTTTTAATTGGTTCTTATTTGTTCATTCTCTTAAGTAGACTCAGCCTAACGTGTACAGTTTGTTACTTTTGACATGATCAGTAATTATCTTTTTCTTGGTAAAATTAATTCACATCTCTATACAAATTTCATACAATTGCATATTCATCTCGATGAAAAGAAATTAGTAGGATGGTTACAGGATTGCATATACAGCCAAACATGAAGTCCTTAATAAGAAGCAGGATCTTAGTTCTAACCACCTCCATCCAAACGTTACAAATTATCTGCTTGTGAATAACTCATGAACCTTTTTGGTATTAACGAGTTCCAAAACTCCTAGAATGCTAGGTCAGTCCTTGTTGATAGCTGAAGCCGCAGAAGAATTCATAGCGCATACCTTAAATGTTATAATTTCCTAAATTTTCTTCATTTACACATATACTCTATTCCACAAAGGTTTTAGTCAAAATTAAACGAACAAAAAACGAAATTAGCAAGACAAGTCCATCCATAAATGCACATTTAGAATTTAGAATTTAATGTTCCTTCATAAATTTTCTCAAGGACCAATCAGAGAGAAGAGAATCTTCTAATTTCAAGATTCTACTCAAGTTTCCAAACTTCTTTCGGTCCTTTTCGACGTGTTTCTATGTTTCCACTAACTTTAAAATTTATTTCTAATATTTGCTACCATCTCATATAATCCAACATTAAATAACAAACTTCTAGGAAACAACAAACCTGCTTCTGACAATGGTAGCGCGTGCGAGAGCAATCAGCTGAGCAAGAATTGCAATGGTATTCGACAGACGGTCCTTCCTGCCTCACCAACTCTTCAGCAACAGCAGACTCCGGAAACAAACCAGATGGCACAGCTGGTGTTATCACATTAGTTCTAGAAACCTCTGGAGCACACAATTGTTCTGTTTCAAACCGATACAGCTTTTCAACCAAAGAATTTATCTTTGGTAACCCATCTCCACCATTAGCGTTCGCCATGGCAGGATCACTCTCTGGAAATGGGTGGTAATTGATTAAACCCCAATGGTCCAAAAACTCCATCACCTCTTGCCTGGCATCCAATTCCCCAGCCGAAAGCTCTGACAAAACTTTCAATTCGATCTGTGTATTGGGGTTTTCATGAAATTTTCGCATAATCCAGTTCCTTATCTCCATGTATATTTCAGGAGTCCTACTCTTCGACTTGCCATTGAAGAACGAAGGCAATGTTCGTTCCTCCAAGGGATGAACTTTTGTCCACGAAAACCAACCTGCAAAGAAGAATTTTCTGAATTTTTGTATCGAAACCCTAAAAATTTCTCTACTTTCTGAAGAAATCCAGAAACTAACAAGCTTCTAAGAAAGAAAGGGTGTTCTGTTTGTTTGTTTTGAATAAACGCCTAATTTATTTATTTTTTTGCATCGAACAAGCAAATTCCAAGAAATCAACAATCTATCGAAGCAAAAATTCGATTTCATAAATAGAAAATCAACAAAATGCACAAAAACTAGGGTTTGGCGAAGTGCATTTGAACTCACCAGCAGGAATTGGAACCACATGAGCATTAACATCGCGTGATCTAATAACTTGATATTCAGCTTCAATCTTCGCCTCCAACGCCTCCAAATCCTCTTCCATCACACTCGTTTCCTCCGCCGCCTTCACCACTTCTCCGAACCCTGGCGGCACCTCCGCCGCCGCCACTCCCTCCGCTTCCGCCTCCTTTTTCACAACTGCCGCCGCCGACGGACCAGACGCCGTCGTGGCAGTGGTGCTCGGGGACTGGCGAGCTCTGGTGCACGGACCGTTGTGGATCGGAGTTTGAGAGATCGCCGAGGGCTTCTCGCGAGCTTGGCGCTTCGACGACGAAGGGGTCGATGCGTTGCCACCACCACCGCTGCCTTTTCTCTTCTGGCCACCGCCTCTCCGCCGCGAAGACGGTGGCTCCACCGCCGGCGCCGCATCGGGAATCTTTGTCGGCGCACCGGCGGCGGAACTAGCCGCCGGTTGTTTCCCTGTGTCGTTGCGCATCTCCTCCATCTAAGGGCTTGTTTGGAGATTCATGTCGTGTGTTCTTCGAAGATAAACACCATTTCTGTATCTCACTTGCTATTCCTGTGTACCGGCGGACTATATCTGTTATCATGGACACGCATGGGCTTTTAATCGAATCTGTTAAATATGGTCGATAATAGCAGAATGGAATTTTTTATTTTATTTTGACGGTGTAGATTCAGATTGTTAGTTTGTGTAACCGCGTGACGGTGTATATATAAAACTCAGGTAATCATGAGAAAAATGATATTACCAAGGAAATCTTAAGCTGATCAACCGTCAAGTGTTCGCTCAATAGAGCTGTGAGAAAGTGATTATAATTTATAATTTATAATTTAACAATTTATAACTTATAATTATAAATATAAGTTGATTTTTTATTTATAAATTAAGTTTTTCCTTCCCCACTCAAAGAATAAGTTGATTTTTAACTTACAAAAAGTTATAAGCTGTATTGTTAAGCTGAACCAAACACATCAAAATAGCTTAAATTAAGCTAAAAGCTCAAATAAGCTGGAAATAAGTCCTACCAAACAGGGTCATTGTGGACTATGTGTTCGGTAATTCTTCTATTTTTAGTTTTTAATTTATATTTATAAAAATTAAAAAAATTAAGGCAGAAGCAACACGCAACAAGCAGATGAAGAATATGAATTACGAAATCAAAATTAAAACATTTAATTAAATTACAAAAAATAACTTACAATTGAAACATTTAATTAAATTACAGAAAATATTTAATTAAATTACAGAAAATAACTTACAATTGTAGCAACTGCAAGGATCTTTAATTAGGTTACAAAACGGGAGAAGGTAAATCTCACTCAGAGCTCTCTGGTTTTTTCTTACAGACTGAAGGGTTGAAGGAAAGAGAAGATACTGAGTGATTACAATTGATTACAATATATAGAAAATAGAACTAACTATACTTGGTTGAATGATGAAGGTAGCTGGCAGCATGGGAGACTGGGCAGAGCTGTCGGTTGTTTTCGTGAGTTGATTGCACAGTTGAGTAGCTTTAACAAAAGTTGATTGAGAGAATAGTGACAGTGAACAGTAAAAGTGAAGACAGTGAGCAGTAACTTTTACTATTCATCACTTTCAGTGGATCATGTGAATTTAGGAATCAATATAGATATAAATTAGCAGCTTTTCTCAAAAGAGTATTGATTGAAGCTAATTTATATATATAAGGAATCCTATGTTAATTAGGCATATGGGTCCTGAGCATCTTGGAACTCAGATCGGCCATATGAGATGGGTTGAGTAGTTGATCCTTCAGAAGATTGTGACTGATCTGAACCATCTTCTGAATGTTCTGAACTGTTTGACTAGGCTTCAGCTTGCTCGGTTATTTGACGGGCTAACTGGAGCATTTCATCTTTGGACATCTTGGGCTTAACTTTGGATTTAGCCTTGGGCTGAACAGGAGGTGAAATGGGCTTTGACTGGGCCTTAGTTTTGACTGAGTCTTGGGCTGAGCTGGTACGGCAGGAGCTTTTTGCCTTGGACTTTGACTTGGATGATTTGGGCTTGGAACCACTAGATGAGGGGCTTCCAAGATTGATTGGAGGAAGACTAGGCTGACTTCCTTGGCTGATTGCAGCAGTTGGGTTCTGCTGGGCTTTGATCATAGAAGGAGTTGGAGCACATTGATCAATAGGAATTCTTCTTGAACAATTTTAATAATTCTAGGCACATTGAATTTTACCCACCATTTAACTGTGTGTTGACGGGTAATTATGTTATCATCAATTCCGTAATGCCATTTAAATATCCATGGAGTTTTATTTGGATATGAAAATGAGCAGGAATGGGAATTGCCTTTGATGGGTGGGTGAATGGATAAACAGCTGAGAAATAATTGATGGCTTCAATGAGATTACTAGGAAGAATATCTAAAATGGCACCATAGTGAGTCCACCATCTCAGAAACCAGGTAGGTAACTCGGATTTGAATTTTGATCAAAGGAAATAAACCAAGAGTGACTGAATGAGTCATTTTGGTACAAGAAAATCTTGAACTAAGCATCAACATAATCATGATAATTATATTGAATAGAGTGGCCAGGTAAATCACGAAGCTGAGAAGGAGAACCCCATTCAGTTAGGGAAACAATGTTGTGAATATAGATGGAATGATAAAGAACTTTGTAAGCATAAGTTCGGTCATGAATAGGTTTGATTAAGACTGAATGATGATGAACCAGAATATCTTTGTAATAGGTAAGGGTTTTTTCTGGATGTGAAAGGAGGAAAATGGCATCCAGAGCCAAAATGAAATTTAGCAAGTTCATTGATTAGTTGGCCTTTAGGATGACCAGGTTCTTTAAAGAACAAATTGGTAACATGTGATTTGATGTACTCACATTGGGACGACCTAACTGGGTTAATAGGAAATGGGGTAACTGAGACAGATTGACTAGAGACAAAGGGGTTAGTAGCCAAAGCAGATGAATAATTAGGATGATAAATATTACCAAGGACTTGGTAACGATTGACCATGTCAAGTGAATAGGAGGAGGTAACTGACTCCAAAGGAGGTGGAACAATAAGTTGATTAGGTTTACTGGAAGATGGGACCAAAGCCTTGGAAGGAGGCTTAGGACGAGACATCTGTGAAATAAGGAACAAAGATTAGCAACCAAAAAGAAGATCTAAATAATTCTGGTAATAATGTAAATGATTATAATAATCATGTCGCAGAATACGACGAGTTTTAATCTGATGGTAATGATGTATTGGGCTCTTTGAGTAGTGTGGTCGAGCTGATTTGAGACGGTTAATACGGTGGTTAACTTGGTGGATCAGGGTTTGGTAATGGATAATTTGGGTTTTTAAATATGGAATATGTGGAGTAGCACTCATCCCTTACCTCCCTGTAAAAATTCCCGGGTGAGAAAATCAGGCAGGGAATTTTGACAACCAGGTATATAGGTAATATCAAAATAAAAAATACTTAAAATAGATTGGCAACGGGCAAAAAAATCTGTTTACTAGCTAGATTTTGAACATCCTTTTCCAAAACATATTTAGCAGATTTGCAATCAACACGAAGTAAAAACTTTTGATTTAAAATATCATCTTAAATTTTTGAATACATAAAACAGTAGACAAAAATCTCCTTTTAATAGTACTATAGTTTAATTGTGCTTTATTCCAGACACCAAAATGATAACGAACAATTTGTTCAGGTGATTGAGGAATGACTTTCTGAAGAAGAATGCCACCATAACCAATATCAGAAGCATCAGTTTGAATAATTTTGAATGAGTTCTCAGTAGAAATACCAAGACAAGGAAGAGACTTAACATATTGTTTAACTTGTTGAACTACAGCAGTATGAGTAGGAGACCAAGGAGGAGGATTATCCTTTAATCTATCAAACAGAGGTTGACAGATTTTCCTAAGATCTTTATAGAATTCAGCAATGTAATTGAGAGAACCTAAAAACCTTTGTAATTGAGTTTTATCAAGAATTTCATCAGGAAACTTAGAAGCAAACTCAATAGAGCGACTAATTGGAAGAATAGTATTATGGTGAATGTCGTAACCTAAAAACCTAACTTTAGTTTGAAACAATTTAATTTTAGGAGCAGAGATGACTAAACCATGACTTTTAATTGTATAAAAGAATGCAGTTAAATGTTTCCAATGTTCACTAATTGATTTGAAAAAATTAATATATCATCAATGTAAACAATTGAAAAATGGCTAAATGGGTTAAATATGTCATTCATTATGTTTTGAAATTCACTAGGAGCATTTTTTCAAACCAAATGGCATGACATTCCATTCATATTGACCAAAAGGTGTATTAAAAGCAGTTTTATATCTATCCTTTGGATGAATTTGAATTTGCCAAAAACCACTTTTTAAATCAAATTTACTAAAAATAAGAGCTTGGCTAAGTCGTTTAATTAAATCTTTTTTATTGGGAATAGGATATCTAATCCATTCTAGAACAACATTTAAAGGTTTGTAATTAATAACTAGGCGAGGAACACCTCGTTCTAATTCAATTTTTATTAACATAAAAAGCAGGACAAGACCATGGGGATTTACTAGGACTGATAATTCTATTTTTTAATAGTTCATTAATTTCTTTTTTACACATTTCTAATAATTCATGATTCATTTGAATAGGTCGAGATTTAGTAGGTATTTGTCGTTCATTAAATTTTTTAATATATGGTAAGGTAACTACATGCTTTTCCTATGCCAAAATGCAGTAGATAAAGATGAACAAACAGTTGATTCAAGTTTTAATTTAAAATCATTAATTTGAGAAATTAGAACTGGGTCGGTTAACTGTTGATCAATTCGTTTATAATTAATTTCTTCTTTAAGAAAATTAATATGTCGAGTTAATCGATTAATTGTATGAGAAATAGAACAATCTTGTAATTGATTTAATTCTAACATTTCAGGTGGAAATAAAAATGTAAATGTGACAGGTTGTCCTAAAACATGAGTAGTTATTCCTTCACTAGAAGTGGTAAAAGGATATAACAAAGATATAAATGGTGTGCCTAGAATAATTCTATCAGTCATATTTTTGACTAAAACAAATGTAGGTTTTAAAACAAACATTATTTTGACAAACATGTACTTTAGGTAACTTGTATTTAATATGCATTTTACTACCATTAGCAGAGGTTAATTTCTCTTGACATTTTTCATAATATTTAGTGGGAAGTAATCCTTCTTGAATGCAATTTAAATCAGCACCAGTATCAATTAATGCAACTAATTCTAATTCAAAATCTTCAACTATGATTTTAATTCGTGAATACCATTTTTGCATATAGATTTTATTGAGTAGATTTAATCGTTTATCTTCAAGGTTAGTAGGTTGAGGTCGATTATCAAATATGAGTTTAGCTGGATTAGTATGATCAGAATCAGGATCAGAATTATGTTCAGATTCATGAGGTGATTTTGAATTAGGTTGGAAATTATTTAAATTTTGATTAAGTTTGAGATTAATGATTTCATTTTCCAATTGTTATCTTTTATTTGGAGATCTCGGATAGTTTGTTTAATTTGATTGATTTCAGATTGTAAATCTTGAAGGGTAACTTCTTTAGTTTTATTTTTAAATTTTTCTAAGGTCTTAGATAAACTAATAATGGGTTTATTAAACTTAGGTTTAGTATCCGATTGAAGTAGTAGTAAAGCTTTTAACTTATCAATATATTGTTGTTTTAAAGTAGGATCATCTAATTTACTAATTAAGTCAATTAAAGCAGATTCTTCTTGAGTATGTTTGGTAAGAACAGAAATTTGTTTAACTGGTTTACAACAAACATCATTACATCCTAAGGTATTTGATTATTAGAATTAGAATTATCACTATTAGAAGGGGAATTAGATGTAGATGGAGGAACAGAAGAGGAATCATTATCAGATTGATTTAATTGAAATATTTCAAATAACTAAATTTTGGATTCTTCATTAATTTGGAGTTGGTTAACACGATCTTTTAATTTTGTTTTTCTTTACATTTATTAGCATAATGACCTTTTTTACCACAATTATAGCAGGAATATCTTTATTAGATTTGGACGTGATTTAGATTTATAATGTTTCTTCTTGGGTTTGGTATAAAATTTGTCATTGGATTTAGAAGGTGCATAAGGCTTGTCGTATTTATTATAATATTTGGATTTATTTTTATGTTTAGAGTATTTATGTGATTTCCTACGAGAGGGTGCAACAGGAGGTAAACCATATTGTTCACAGAAATTTCCTAATTCATATTTAGCTTTATGTTTATCTTTAGTAGCTTTTTGACTAAGTTTAAGATCAATACACATCTTTAATCTTCCTTTTTGAATAGTACTAATGATATCACCATATGTTAAATTATCATATTCACTAACACCAGTAGGTTGACTAAGAACATCTCTAATTTTGTGAGCAAATAAACTAGGTAATCCATTAATAAATTTTTCTTTCCAAAATGATTTGAGTACAGTCTTCTCTTAACATTACCGAGAGGTAAATACATCTTTATACCATCGAAAATCACTTAAGGTTGGACAAGTAAGTTACTAAGATTGATCATGTATGCGAGAATAAATATTAGTAGGTGTACCATGAAATGTCTAACAATAGTATAGATTAATGCATTAATACCATCAGGGTGGCAACATCCAATATTTTCATCAAAAATAGGTAAACCATTATCATCGGTTTGATTAGCATAATTATGGATTCTCTTTGTTCTTCAGTTAAATATTTTTCCCACCAAGATTTGAGCATACCAAGTGAAACCAGAAGTAATTAAGTAACAATTTCAGATTGAGAATATTGGGGATAATTGGAGAGATAACTATTGGAAACCATAGATAAATGATTTAATTTTTGGAGAATTTGATCTTCACTAAGACCATCAATATTCCATTCGTATAATTTTTTAGCAGAAACAGAAAATTGATTATTAAGATTAGTTTCTTCGAATTGAAGATCAGGAGGAGTAGGTTTGGTATACCAATTTTTAGTAGTTTGGGGATTAACTTTGGGATAATGAATTTTGGTAAGATGAGTAGATTGGAATTGTTGAGCTAATTCATTTATATCATTATCAGTGTCAGATTGAGTAGAAGTTGGATCTATATCAAATTGTTGATTTAGAACAGTAAGACCTTTATCTTTAGAAGGTGTAGCGGTATCAGTTGTAGATAATTTGGTAAATAATTTTTCAATAGCCTTAACGGTAGATTGATCATTAGTAATTAAACTAGTTCTTTTAGAACGATTAGTGGGTAGATTAAGTAAAGGTGAATCTAAAGGTTGTTTAGAGGATGAGGTTTGAACAGATTCTAAATTGGTTTCTATTTTGTCTAATTGTTTACCAATTGTACTTAAACATTGATTAGTATAATTATTTTGTTCAATGACTTTTTTAATTTCAGTATCATTACCAGGTAATTTGAAAGGTGAAGCAGGGATTTCAGAACCTTGTTGATGAAGGATGATTTTTTCTAAAGGAGGATGACTAGAAGCTAACAGTAGTAGTTGGCAGAAGTCTTCCATTTATTATTTTGTGATTGTATTAAGCTGTTTGTAATATTTGTCAACATATTCTAATAAAGGTAATTCAAAACCATATTGAACATAAAATCATACCATTCGCGAGAAATTTGAGACATTTGAGCAGAATTATATTTAGCATAGTAAGCATGTTGTTGAGTTCGATTGGCTTTAGATTTAAAGTCAATAAGTAATTTCAAGATTAGGAGTAAAGTCTTTTTTAATTGTCATTAATTGAGGATTGACAGGTGGTGTTAATTCATCAAAATCAGTTTGAGTTGGGGAATTATTAGAAGCAACTTCTTCTTCAGGTAAATGTGTGTGTGCAGAATAAACAGGTTTACTAATTTGAGAAGTTGTAGAATTATCAATTCCTTTTAATTTATTCTGAGTTGAAGGACCAGTGGTTGGTCCAAGATGTAATCGACTATTTTTTCTAAATAAAGGAGTATTAAATATTTCATCTTCAGTTTCAATTTCAGTAGGGACACTAGATGTACTATGTCTAGAAGATTGACTACGATTGAATTTAATGTGAACAGAACCATCATTGAATGGTGGATATCTTGGATATCTTGTTCGGAGGATTGTTGTTGATTATGTTTGTAATTTTCATTAACAGTGATCCATTGATCGGGTAAATCAAATTTTTTCCATTCAATCATTTGTGGTATTAATATGTGATTCATGACTACTACTTTGAATTAAAAGAGTTTTATCTTTGGGACTTTTGTGCAAGAGCATGAACATTTAAATTAGTTTGCATACATTTATAATGAACACGATATATTAAAGCAATATTATGAACTTTTTCTTTCATGTTAGTAAATGAACCATGTAATTGAATGTTTAATGTTAATGCATCTAAAATATGTGGATCTCGTAAACTTAGTGTAAAATCAGGAAAACAATTAAAATGTACGGGACCTTTATGAAGACCAGTTTCCATCATTCCCATTAAACTATCATTGTAATAAGGAAACGAGCATCTCTTAAACATAATAAAACAGAGTTTTTTACCAACTATGGTTAATGGATTAACACCAACTTGAATTAAACCAATATGCATAAAATTGTAACCATTATTTAAATGTCTTTTAATTAACTTAGCATCAAATAATGGCAGGTTTCCCTAGGTTTTTCCAAAGCATAAACTTGTTCAATTGTTTTAACATGTAATGCAACTTTAAAAATATTCTGTAAAAAAGTAGTTTTATAAATTTCTTTAATTTGCAATTTTGGTATATTCCATCCTGTATTAATTTGATCATTTTGTATTTCAACATCTTCTTCATTATTACTAATCCTTGATTAGGTATGGAGGGCAACGTAGTTGACCTAGAACTGACTGATGAGTTACTTCTAAATAATCGATTCATTGTTCTTGTTAATTAATCAGTTTTACAGATATCTTAATACAGACCCTATTCTAGTCAGGTTATCACAGACCAAAGAGGTTTGAGTACAGACCCTATTCGAAATGTCCAACACTGCCTAACCCTAAGGACTTACTCTGGACAGGGATGAAAGTGGGTGACGTAAACCTGGTGGATAGACCCAGATGATCTCGTGGGTGATTAAGATGAACTGAAAACCGATTAATCAAATGAACAATAAAAGGATTAATTGGAAGAAACTTAAGCAGTTATCTAAAATTTACATGATAATTTTTTTTAATTATAAATGATTATTAAAAAATAATAAGTCAAAAAATAAGTTTACTTGATTTTTAAACAAAATTAAAAAATTTAAATAATAATTTTTTTCAATTAATTTTTTTTCCAATTATAATGTGGCTGATTCTTATTGTCATAAATAATAAAAAAAAATATAAATATTTAGACCTCAACAAAAAATATTTTTAATTTATATTTTAAATTTTTTCCACACATTTTAGTTAACCCAAACGTTTGTATTTAGTTTTTTTTTTTAAAATTAAACAAAAATCAATTATAAAAATTTTTAAATAAAACAAAAAACATACGTTATTAATCACAGAAATTTTAATAATTATTAAAATAGCAACTTTAATAGTGGAATATCCTCCTCCAAAGTTAAAATGTGTAAAAACAATTTTCCTAATAATTTCAAAAATAGAAATGTTGAATTTGACATGAAAAAATGGCCAAATTATTTCATAATTGCCAAAACTATTTCATAATTATATATCACTTGTGATGAGACATACAAATAATATTTACATATATATATTTTTGGGTAAAATATAGAATAAATGCTAGCTTGAGGAGCTAATATTTGCAAATCCCAATCTTTCATCGGGTCAAAAAACATTACATAAATTTGAATGAGTGTCGACGAGATTATTGTTAATTATGATATTTTGGCATTATAATATGATACCGATGGGCACCCTAGAGGGCCCAACTCATGGATCAGGGCCCAGTTCACATCCCAATGATCAAAGCTAATAACTCTAAGAAATCAATACTAGGCCAGGACAATAAAATTCAAACACCTGTCAAGCAGAGGCCTAGTCACGTAAGTAGATAAAGATCATTCAAAGTTATTGCACCCACGCATCAGCCATTAATGAGACTCTTACAGCATTAAATACGACAACCCCTTCACATCGGAGGAAACAGACTCCACCATGAACAATGCGAGCTAGAATATAGACTTTTGCCAACACGATAGTTTGGAATGGACAAGGAAAATGATGAGCAAAGGATATAAGGAAGTTTCCGATATACGTTAAAGGTTAAGTTTTTCATCCCTCTTCTCTCTCGACACAATCAATCTATTCTATCTTAACTCGATTGTCGGAGTGTTCCGTTGACGGATTACCTCCCATCTTAGACTTTTTGCAAGAACGCTCCGTGGATTTCAAGGCCAGCAGACCTGTTAGAGGCATGGATTAGCTCGACCCATCCTTCGTTGGAACAACAGCATCATCATAATATATAAAATTTTATTTTAACGTTACTATTTTAACAAACAATAACCCTTGAAGGTACTATAACAACTATACAAACTAAAAGCTGCTTTAGGCGGAAAAATTTATACAATTCAATAGCATTGTTAAGTGATAAGGTATATATAACAAATGCAAATTTAAATATGGTAGATTTTATACGTAAATATTTATTAAGTGAAAGTATCAACTAATTGACAACTCAAACTTCAAAGAGGTAAAAAAATTACACAAGTCTTAGGCCACGGATTCAATTTAACTAAATTAATATGATGGACTCAGCCCAACTAAGTGACTCCACTAATAACTTAGGAAGAGACTTCTCTTCAGTTCATTATTGTAGGTTTGTGGAGCTCATCACGAGTTTCGTTTCGATAATTCAAACACGTTCAATGTATAGAGCTCGTCGAATACTTTATACTTGTAAAAATCACATTGATCGGATATTCGTAATCCTTGATTGAAACACATTTTTGTCAAAAAAAATTATTCAACGAATTCTACACATTAAACGGTTCGGATATTCAAAATGGGACCTATGATAGGCCCCCATAGGCTTAATAATACGCTCTAGTCTACATAGTGGGCCAAACTTAGCTAGCATTTGCGCAACTTAGTGGGCCAAACATCTACCATATAAAATAAAAGACAAACAGTACTACTACGTACACAGAGAACCAAACACAATAATTGTTTATCCGGATGACTGACTAGATGACCGGGTAGTCGATTGGCCAGAGTTTGTCAACTGCGGCTGTCATTTTGTCATTCGGTCGACCACCTGGTCATCTAGTTGATTGTCCGGATGAATAGTTTTTGTGTTTGGTCCTCTGTATAGTAGTATTATTGAAAAGACAAACCCTTAAATGGAGAACTATGCCATCATATAATAATGGTTGTGTTTATGGAAGAAAGTTACACTAAAATGTACCTACTAAAAGCACAAAATAGGTTAAAATAATCAATAAAACACAATGTTACATCTAATCCAAAATCATTTCACTTTTTCGCTCACAACCATCAAATCAACTACTATAAAAAAGAAAAAGAAAAAGAAAAAAAAAAAGAAGATAACTAACTTCTCAAATACAATTATTTTAATCAGACTAAAATAATTAAAAAGTCAAAATAATCAATTTCTCAAACAAGGCCAATATATAATCTCTTGTTTTTTTCATTTTTGTATTGTGGTGGACTAACTTGGTGGTCTGAGTAATCCCGGCCAATCACTGGTTGACCCCTAATAGTGATTTATTTTGTAGATTTTGAACATGCAGTGGCTTCGATCATCCTTCTAACTCAAACACTAATAAGGGTAGTGATAGAGAGCTCTAAAATTAAAGTTCTAATATGAGCTCTAATGATGTGACAAATAAAAAATAATAATAATACACAAGTCAAAACATCACATCATCATGTGGGACTCACAATTAGAGCTCCCAAACATTATACCACTAATAAATAACAAATATCATTTTCCAATTTTCAACTTCCAACCAACTTTCTATTTAAAAAAATTAAGTCTTCCATTGTGACCTCTAATTTGGTACAAATACATTCAATGTGAAAGTCTATTTGCCACCAAATAATAAAGATCAAATGATGATCACCTTGGAACACTCAAATAATGGTATACCATATTTTTCACTATAGTATTTTTTTTATTAAACAAACACACAACCTACGTGAAATGGTAATATGAGAAAACATAATAATTACTTACTAATTAGAGATTTTAGGAGTTATTTTATAAAGGGATAATCAACCATTGAATCGATTACAGAAAATATATGTGATTATACTCAATAGGTGGCATAATTCTAAAAAATCGTTAGTACGTAACATACAGGCTGATACATATCGAAAAATTATGACCCTATTACGAATGCCTACTGGTATACTGGTGTGAATGAAAATTGTCGGGGAACTGGCCAGTTTCTGTTACATAACGTGGTGTAACCGTTACACAAGTCGCGACGGGCCAATACTCACTACGATGGGAAAGAAAGTGTTGAAAATGTTTAAGAAATTTCACGGTCGCAACACTGATTCTCGATACATACCGGCTGATACTACTGATACTGATATTCTACGATCGATATTGATACGTTATCCGATGCTGTAATTTAGAACCATGTTAGGCAGTAGAACCCATCAGAGAGTTTGCTCAATGTCACGACCTAAACCTGTCCCTATAAGTTTAGCGTCGTAACCGGCCAGTAATCCTTGGATTACCAAAGGCCTCTTAACAAAATAACATATAACTAAGGGCTGCAGAAGCAAATATACAAAATATTCATAGTCCATAGAGCTGTGCAGACATACATAGGACAGAAATTTAAAACCTTATAAAACATACACATATAATGTCATACCCACATAAGCCTGGCAATGCCGTACAAGCATTATAAAAGGGACTTAGCCTAGATTACAGAAAAACAAAACAAGACAAAACATAAATGTTCTTAGCGTGATACACAAAATAACCCTTGACATGGTCCACAAAACTTGACTTTTATACATGGGAACCTCCCCGGAAGACACGATGGATGGCTTGACAAAACATAACTTAGGCCCTCAATTTTAGGTCTGATCACTCGCCTGGTCACCTACATACATAAATAATTATAGTGAGCTGATGCACAGTGAATAATAACAAAGTAAATGTTTTAATGAATGATGACCGTAACAGATTTAGATTTCAAATCTCTTATCAAAACAGAACCATAGGCATGTTTGTATTAGAAACCAAGTCATAGTCATAATCAAATTCAATTCATGTGTGGAATATCTATTAGCATTAACATATCTCTTTGGTCAAGCATATTAAGTTCCATAACGGAACCTCCTGTATTGGATAACATATCTCATACATGGGCCACGGTATTATTTCCCCGAGCAAGGCCTAGCCACGGTATTATTCCCCTGGGCGAGGGCCTCATGACCATAAGCCACAGTACTATTCCTCTTGGGCGAGAGCCACTGCTAAGGATACCACAAATACATTTCAGAAGCATGGACCATCATTCATGGGCAGAATATAACATTTCATAAAATAGAGCATTTCTTGTCATATCATATCATATAAGAAATTACTTAACGTAAATATAGCTTTACAAAGTTATTACTCATAGATGGTTCCAAAGTAGATAGACAGAACAGATAACCGGATAGCCTACGGTGCGTAACCTACACAAACACATAACAAATATACGTTTGAAACACACACTCGAATAGTACGTAACTTATTTCACTTTGCTCTTCGGTGTTTTTAAGTCTTATCCCCATTATTGTATCTTAATCTTGGCCTAGGAATGCCTAGGATGCAATGAGAATGCTAAAATGCACTTGAACGCATTTTATAAAACTTGTTAAAAATAGGGGCCTTGCTCAAGCACAACTTTCTTCCTCGAGCGGACATGCAAAATGTGAGTGGTCGCTCGAGCACAACTTTTGTTGCTTGAGCGGTCTGCAAACTTTTGCAAAAGTACTGGTTACTTGATTTCCCCGCTCGACGGTCGCTCGAGCGTGAGACTCAGGTTCTCGCTCGAGCGCAACTCTTGTCGCTTGAGCGGTCTGTAAAACATGTGAACTTCTGGGAGCTTGCATTTCACCATCGAGCTAGCTTTTGGTTGCTCGAGCGAAAGCGCAAGATCACAGAGTGGTCGCTCAAGCGGAGGGTGCGAATTCTAGAATTTCTAGATTGCATTTCCACATCCAAAACTCGAATTCAATGCCTTCAAACTTAACCTTTGGGCTCCAAAACGTGAGAAAACATGTCTAAACTTGGAAAACATTAGGAATTCTAAATCATTTCGCAAAATCAAGGCTTAAAAGCATGTCATTTGCTCAAAATCAAACTTAAATTGCATGCATGCAAAACATGCATGAGTTGTCATGAATTCAACCTTCCAAAACATGATCAAACAAGGTAAAATGGTGTGAAACTTAATGAATTTCCAAAACAAAGGTGAGATGAACACATGCAAGAGAGACTTCTTGAAATCTAACTTAAAAATGTGATGTAAGTGCATGCATGCATGAATGATCAATTTTTCTCCATTTTTAGCTTAATTCTCCCATTACTCATCTTGAGTCTCTTGAATTCATGGTTTAGACATCATAATTCATAAGCCAAGGGTTGAATCCTTACCTTTACTCCTTAATTAGGTTCTAGATGGTGAATTCACTAAGGTGTCAAGCCAATTCTCTTGAGTTTCTAGCAATTCCTCCCCTTTTCCTTCTTCACCTTCTCTCTCCCTAAGCTCTCACTCTCCCTCACGTTTTGTTCGTTTGAGTAGGCTCAAAGATGTGTAAAAAGAGGAGTTAATGCACATACTAGCCTTCTATAGGCTTGGTTAGGGAGTTTAATTAATTAAGCTTTCCACTAATTAAATGGGTACAATTTATTCTAATTAATTCGTTCCAAATCGAATTTCAATTGAGCCTACCATAAATTCCTAAAAATTCCAAATAACACATATATCAAGTTAATTTCGTGATTGGATGCCGATAAGGCCTTCAATTCGCAGAACAAAACATAAACATGAACAAATCTTTGTAGCGACCCTAATTTTCTTAAGTCATTATTTATTATTATTATGGTTATTATTACTTTATTTATTTTTGGCTTTATTAATTGTGTGGTTACATGAGAATTTAATGTGGTACTTAATTAATTTAATGTGTTATTTAATTATAGGTAATTAATCCAAATATTGATATATTTATATTGTTTAAAAAAAATATTTTATATGTTGATAAAATATATATCATATTTATTTATGTTTTAATTATGTTGTATTTATATTATATAATATAATAACTATTAGGTTATATGATAATATAATAAGTGATTAGTTTGTATTTATATTATATAATATTATAATAAGTGATTAGGTTATCAATTAAAGAAGAAAAAAAAAGTGAATCAGAGGCACAGCGGAAAGCCGAGAGAGAGACAGAGAGAGAAGAGAGAGACGACGTGGAAGAAGAGGAAAGGGAAAAAAAAATATTAAGATTTTGTTTGGGTGGCTTTATTAGTTCTTCAAATAATTTTTTGATTTTTAAAAAAATATTGTGAGTACAAAACCTACTTCTCTTGATTTATGTTTAATTCGTTGTTTTTATTTATTTATTTGATGTTAGTTTGATTTTGTATTTATATAAAGATGATAAATTGATTTTAATTATTTTGATTAGTTGTGTATGTAAGGTTTAGGATTTTTAGATGATTGATTGATTTTAATTATTTTGATTAGTTGTGTACGCAAGCTTAGGGTTTTTATATGGATTTATTTTATGGTTGTAATTACACTCATGGTTATATGAAATTAAAATTAATTGGGAACCCATAGATAAATTCCTCATACTCCACCATGACTCCATGGATTGTTATTTTATTTGAGTGTTGGTGAGAAAGAGTGTATAAAAAAAAGTGAGAATTATGAGATTTATTTGAATGCCTTAAGCTTAACATTGTTATGTTTGTTCTCATGAGTGAGATATTTTGTATATATATATTGTTGCCTCGTTCTCATGAATAGACGAGTGTTTTGATTTACGCGCGTACGTATATGTTAACCATCCGGGGAGTGTGAATCAAACTTGGGATGATATCTCCATGCAAGTTTGACTTCGGAGCGGTGTTAGGTATACAGGAGGCACATGTGATATATGTGTAGACCGGAAATGGAGGCCGAAGTGGTGGAGCTAAGGTACAAAGAATTTAATTATGAGTTTATTAGTATAGTGTGAATTGTATTGATTTGTACATCTTGAAAAATAGTAAACGACCTCGATAAATTATGAAATTTGAGCAGAGGCATGTATACGTGATTCTGGACAACTTTTGTGTTTTAACTTTTTATTAAAAAGATCGATTAGAACTTATAATCGGATGATCTTGATTATAGTAGTTTTAATTCATTTTGACAATACAGACTTTAGATGCTGTTTTAACTCACGAAACGAGCTCATTTTATTGGTTTCACGTAAACTGAAGTAAAACATTATTCTGCACACTTTTCGTGTTTTGAACTTTTCCGAAAAAAAATCATCTTTAGGCAGTTTTTGTTCGTTTTCAGTTTCAGATTTTTCGATTGAATTCCGTCTAGGTTTTTCTATCAAGGTTTCTCTTAACCTATTTAGTTTCTGTCAATTCGGTTGCTGCTAGTCTTTTAGGAATTTGATTCTGTACAACTTTCGTTCTTTGAGTTTTGATCAATTCGAATTATTTAAGCATGAAACGGTGCATTTTTATATTTTTTCAGCAAGTTACTTATGATTAAATTATACTAACTTTATTTGTTTTGCAGGATGGTGGGTCTTACTAATTTTTTTTATGCAGGGCTAACCCATCATATTTTTATTTTTATTTTGTTTATTCTATACTTAATTTATATTTTGTTGTGTACGGGCAAGAAACTAAATGTCACCGTATCTTGAGAAACTACCCATTCATCTCAGTGCGGATGGAACTATTTGTTTTGTCCCGTAACAAGAATTAAATGTATTTTTGTTTGTGTCTGGTACACGTGAGTGTTAAATCTTGTACTCATACCAGTATACCTGTATACTGACTCGTTTTGTCTCTTGGCAACTCGGGTGCGTTCTGTTTGAGCGCAGCCGAGCTTCCTTTGCAGGATTAGTTGGGCTACGGTGGTGACGTGGAGTAATCATAGATTTTGGGCATATCTCTGGGACTTCTTTTGTTTTCTTAAGCTTAGAGTTGATACTAGTTTATGTATTTATTATTTTTTTTATGACTTTAGTATTGGGATAATTTGGCATGGTTTGTACCGTACATTATTTAAGTTATTTTGACTTTGTATTGTTATTTTAATGTTGGAGGTATTGGTTAGTTATGAAATTATGGTGAATGGTTTGGTTGGCGTTTAGTTTTTTTTTTGTTTCACCCTAGGATTTGGATGATGGAATATTGATTGGGGTTTAGTCCTAATTAAATATTTAATTGTTCGAATTTTGAGGCGTGACAGTTTGGTATCAGAGCTCTAGGTTACCCTAGACTTGTGAGAGTTTAGGTGATCCTCGGATTGTGAAAACATGGGTTAGCTGGTTTAGGTTGGTGGTTGAATTTATTCTAAGTATTTATGAACGAATTCTTCTTGTGTGTTTAACTTGAAGGTGATGGTTGGAAGGTATCTTTAATTTTTTTTAAGAACCCATTAGAATACTTTTTGATACTGGTGTCTCTTATTCTTTTATATCTAGACAATTTGTAGAAAGAGAACATATTGTAACTACCTCCTTATCTAGACCTATTCGTGTTGAGACCCCTTTAGGAGGGGCAATTACTCTTTATGAGATATGTAAAATTTTGAGATTGACTTTGCGGGAAGAGTCTTGTTTGCAGACCTAATTGTGTTAGGGTTTGAGGGGTTTACAATTATTTTGGGTATGGATTGGCTGCGAAAATATTTTGTGACTCTAGATTGTGCTGGAAAGACTGTAAATATAGATATTCCCAGTATGTCACGGCTTACCTACACTTCTAGCGATGGAGAAGAGTCGGTGATGACGAGTTTTCTGTGCTCAGTAGAAATCCCTAAGCAGGATATTAGTGAGGTAAATGTGGTGCGTGAGTTTAAGGATGTATTTCAGGAGATACTTGGACCTCCATCTCGACGGGTAGCAGAATTTCGCATTGACTTGGTGCCGGGAACTGCACTGATTTCTAAGGCGGCATACAGAATGGCGCCTAAGCAGCTTGTGGAGATGAAAAAGCAGCTGGAAGAGATGCGTCAGAAAGGGTTCATTCGTTTAAGTAACTCCGTAGGGAGCACCTGCGATCTTTGTCTCCAAGAAAGATGGCACTCTTCGTATGTGCATAGATTACAGAGAGCTAAACAAGGTGACTATTAAGAACAAGTATCTGCTACCTAGAATTGATGACTTGTTTGATCAGTTGAAGGGGCAGCCATGTTCTCTCAGTTTTATCTCAGAACGGGTTACCATCAGATGGGTGTGTCAGAGGAAAGTATACCGCTTACTGCTTTTCGGACCCGGTATGGGTTGTACGAATTTCCTGTAATGCCTTTTGGTTTGACCAATGCTCCTGCTTATTTCATGGACTTGATGAACAGAATTTTTCAACCGTATCTAGATAAGTTTGTGATTATCTTCATAGATGATATCCTGGTGTATTCTAAGAATGAGGAGGAACATAGAGACACTTGAAAGTCGTGTTGCAAACTTTGAGGGAGCAACAGTTATATGCTAAGTTCAGTAAGTGTCACTTTTGGGAGAAAGAAGTTCGATTTTTGGGTTATGTTGTATCTAATCAAGGGATAGCGGTAGATCCTAAGAAAGTTGTTGCGGTCAAAGAAAGGAAGCAGCCCACGAACCATACAGAGGTGAGAAGTTTTTTAGGACTAGCTGGTTATTACAGGGATTTATAGAGAAGTTTTCCACTATTTGCAGTACCCATGACCAAGTTGACCCGCAAGAATGTGAAGTTTTGTATGGACAGATGATTGTGGGAAAGCTTTCCAGGAGTTAAAGCAGCGGTTGACTACAGCTCCAGTGTTAACTATACTGGTACAAGGGGAAAAGTTAGTAGTGTTTACTGATGCGAGTGGAACTGGGTTAGGATGTGTGTTGATGTAGCATCAGAAGGTTATATCTTATGCTTCTCGACAGTTAAAACCTTATGAAAGACGATACCCTACTCATGACTTAGAGTTGCAGCAGTTGTTTTTGCGTTGAAAGTGTGGCGACACTACTTGTTTGGGGAGCACTTTGAGTTGTACACAGATCACAAGGGCCTCAAATATCTCTTTTCTCAAAAAGAGTTGAACATGAGGCAACAGAGGTGGGTTGAATTCGTCAGTAGTTATGATTTCGAGATCATTTATCACCCGAGGAAAGGAAATGTGGTCGCTGATGCACTTAGTCGACAACATGGGATTATAGCTTCTTTGATGATTCAAGAATGGAAGTCCTTGGAGTTAATTTCGATGCATGATGTTCAACCAATAGAGAGTGCTGAAATGGCATACATTGGTAGTTTGACCGTACAGCCGACGTTACTGGGTAAAGTTCGTCAGATGCAGAATTTAGATGGGTTTCTCGTCAGCAAGCTCGATGACCTTGTAGTAGATTTGATCGATGATTGTCCTACTGATTGGTCTGTGGATTCAGATAGGGAATTATGATTCAATGGCAGTTGTGTGTACCTAACATTGTTGAATTGAGGAAAGAGATTATGGATGATGCCCATAGGTCCCGATATACCATTCACCCTGGTGGGACTAAGATGTATCATGACCTGAAGAGGACGTTTTGGTGGGAAGGTATGAAGAAAGACGTATGAGAGTATGTTTCTCGTGTTATGTGTGCCAACAGGTTAAGGCAGAACACCAACGACCGTTTGGACTTTTGCAGCCTCTTGAGATTCCTACTTGGAAATGAGAGTACATCTCTATGGACTTCATGGATGGATTGCCACGGTCTAAGCGAGAGCAACGAATCTATTTGGGTGATAATGGATCGACTCACAAGTCTGCTCATTTTTTATTCCTATCAGTGTTCACCGAACTGCGGATAAGCTAGCTAGGCTATATATTCGGGAGGTGGTGCTGACTTCATCATGGCAGACCAGTTTCTATAGTTTCGGATCGTGATCCGTTGTTTGTGGCAGAGTTTTGGGGGAGTTTTCAGCATGCTTTGGGTGCTAGGTTAGACTTGAGCACGGCTTATCATCCTTAGACAGATGGGCAAACTGAGCGAGTAAATCAGATCTTGGAGGATATGTTGAGAGCTTGTGTCCTCGATCTTGGTGGTAGTTGGGAAGAACACTTGCCATTGGTGGAGTTTGCTTATAATAATAGCTATCACTCCAGTATCGGAATGGCACCTTTTGAGGCTTTGTATGGGAGGCCAGCATGTCGATCACCTGCTTGTTGGATGGAGGTAGGAGATGCGCCATTGTTAGGGCCAGAGTTGGTGAGAGAGACCACAGAGAAGGTAAACATTATTGGGAATGTATTAAGACTGCACAGAGTCGTTAGAAGAGTTACGCTGATAAAAACGTAAGGGGTTGAGTTGAATGTGGAGATTTTGTGTTTTTGAAGGTCTCGCCGATGAAGGGTATTATGCGTTCGGAAAGAAGGGAAAGTTGGCACCTAGATTTGTCGGACCATATGAGATCACTGAGAGAATTGGTAATGTGGCTTACAAATTAGATCTACCACCTGCTTTAGCTATGATTCACAACGTGTTCCACGTATCCTATTGCGGAAGTGTGTACAAGACCCTTCCCAAGTAGTATCACCAGAAGTGTTGGAGATTAGTGACGATCTAACGTATGTGGTGTGACCGTTACTATTCTAGATCGGGATGTAAAGCAGTTGCGGCGCAAGAAAGTGAACTTGGTGAAAGTGCAGTGAAGCGAGGATGAGAACGATATTACCTGGGAGTTAGAAGAGAAAGTTCGGCGTATGCACCTGGAACTTTTTGCCTAGTACTCTCTCCTATCGAATCTCGGGACGAGATTCTTTTGAGGTGTGTATATTGTAGCGACCCTAATTTTCTTAAGTCATTATTTATTATTATTATGGTTATTATTACTTTATTTATTTTTGGCTTTATTAATTGTGTGGTTACATGAGAATTTAATGTGGTATTTAATTAATTTAATGTGTTATTTAATTATAGGTAATTAATCCAAATATTGATATATTTATATTGTTTTAAATTTAAAATTTTTATATATTGATAAATATATATATATATTTATTTACGTTTTAATTATGTTGTATTTATATTATATAATATAATAACTATTAGGTTATATAATAATATAATAAGTGATTAGTTTGTATTTATATTTATAATATTATAATAAGTGATTAGGTTATCAATTAAAGAAGAAAAAAAAGTGAATCAGAGGCGCAGCGAAAGCGGAGAGAGAGAAGAGAAGAGAGAGATGGCGTGGAAGAAGAGGAAAGGAAAAAAAATATTAGGGTTTTGTTTTGGGTGGCTCTATTAGTTCTTCAAATAATTTTTGATTTTCAAAAAATATTGTGAGTACAAAACACACTTCTCTTGATTTATGTTTAATTCGTTGTTTTTATTTATTTATTTGATATTAGTTTGATTTTGTTTTATATAAAGATGATCGATTGATTTTAATTATTTTGATTAGTTGTGTATGTAAGGTTTAGGATTTTTAGATGATTGATTGATTTTAATTATTTTGATTAGTTGTGTACGCAAGGCTTAGGGTTTTATATTGATTTTTTTATGGTTGTAATCACACTCATGGTTATATGAAATTAAAATTAATTAGGAACCCATAGATAAATTCCTTATACTCCACAATGACTCCATGGATTGTTCTTTTTTGAGTGTTGTGAGAAAGAGTGTATAAAAAAAAGTGAGGATTATGAGATTTATTTGAATGCCTTAAGCTTAACATTGTTATGTTTGTTCTCATGAGTGAGATGTTTTGATATATATATTGTTGCCTCGTTCTCATGAGTAGACGAGTGTTTTGATTTACGCGCGTATGTATATGCTAACCATCTGGGAGTGTGAGTCAAACTCGAGACGATGTCTCCGTGCAAGTTTGACTTCGGAGCGGTGTTAGGTATACGGGAGGCACATGAGATATATGTGTAGGCCGGGGCGAAGTGGTGGAGTTAAGGTACAAAGAATTTAATTATGAGTTTATTAGTATAGTGTGAATTGTATTGATTTGTACATCTTGAAAAATAGTAAACGACCTCGATAAATTATGAAATTTGAGCAGAGGTATGTATACGTGATTCTAGACAACTTTTGTGTTTTAACTTTTGTGTTAAAAAGATCGATTAGAACTTATAATCGGATGATCTTGATTATAGTAGTTTTAATTCATTTTGGCAATACAGACTTTAGATGCTGTTTTTAACCCACGAAACGGGTTCATTTTTATTGGTTTTACGTAAACTAAGTAAAACATTATTCTACACACTCTTCGTGTTTTGAACTTTTCCGAAAAAAATCATCTTAGGGTAGTTTTTGTTCGTTTTCAGTTTCAGATTTTCGATTGAATTTGTCTAGATTTTTCTATCAAGTTTTCTCTCAACCTGTTTAGTTTCGTTAAATTCGGTTGCTTGGTCTTTTAGGAAATTTGATTCTGTACAACTTTTGTTTCTTGAGTTTTGATCAATTCGAATTATTTAAGTATGAAATGGTGCATTTTTAGATTTTTTCAGCAAGTTACTTATAATTAAATTATACTAACTTTATTTGTTTTGCAGGATGGTAGGTCTTACTAATTTTTTTATGCAGGCTAACCCATCATATTTTTATTTTTATTTTGTTTATTCTATACTTAATTTATATTGTTGTGTACGGCAAGAAACTAAATGTCACCGTATCTCGAGAAACTACCCATTCGTCTCGGTGCGGATGGAACTATTTGTCTTGTCCCGTAACAAAAATTAAATGTATTTTTGTTTGTGTCTGGTGGACACGTGGGTGTTAAATCCTGTACTCATACCAGTATACCTATATACTAACCCGTTTTGTCTCTTGGCAACTCGGGTGCGTTCTGTTTGAGCGCAACCGAGCTTCCTTTGCAGGATTAGTTGGGAGCTACGGTGGTGACGTGGAGTAATCATAGATTTGGCATATCTCTTGGACTTCTTTTGTTTTCTTGAGCTTAGAGTTGATATTAGTTTATGTATTTATTTTTTTTTATGACTTTAGTATTAGGATAATTTGGCATGGTTTGTAAACGTACATTATTTAAGTTATTTTGACTTTGTATTGTTACTTTAATGTTGGAGGTATTGGTTAGTTATGAAATTATGATGAATGGTTTGGTTGGCGTTTAGTTTTTTTGTTCACACCCTAGGATTTGGATGATGGAATATTGATTGGGGTTTAGTCCTAATTTAATATTTAATTGTCTGAATTTTTGGGCGTGACAATCTTCCTATGACAAACAGATAGAATTACAAATAATGCAACACATATGCACTTAACTCAGAATTTCATTTTAATTACTCATTAGATATATTAAATCATGGCGTAATCATGGTTTATCAGTTAGTCATGGGTCGGGGTTGTTACACTCAACTTACTGTAAAATCCCACCATCTGATATGTATGACATCTACATGTATTTTCTATAATCAATTTTGTGTCCGTAAAATTATTGGGACTAACAAATTTGTAATCATTTGTAAATACTTTTTGAAGTAAAATACACACAACTTTACTACTATTATTCAATCACCAATAAACAAGCTTTTTATTTAGAGTAATTAAACATAATCACTCATTTCAAACGACAACTACAAACCAGTATACCACACAAGCCTACAACATTTGTTTCTTAATTATTTAGATTCAAGCATATATATAAATATATCTCACATAATTTACTTCCAAGTTCCTATGTAAGCTTGTGATTGTCCTTCAATGTTGATAAGCAGTAGCATTTGTCTCAGCTCAAAGTCTTTCACAAAAGCCTTCTTCTCTGCAGAACCATTGACAAGTTGATCGTTGTTTGCTGCTTTTTCTGTTGTCGGTGCGACAGTCGATTTTCTTGTTGGAGAGAGGTGATGACACCGACCCCAATAGATGATAAGGCCTTCAATTGCTTCCGGCATAGGGTTAATCTTTCATGATGACTTGCCAATATTCTCTTGGTCTGTTCTTGCATCAACACTGCTGGCAACAAGCTGCTCAATAAAGAGACACACAAAGAGTTACAACTTATTTGATTTTTGGTATCAAAATGCTAATTTTCTTTTATAAACAGTCAAAATTGTATAAGCCTAATGAGATCTTTATGAAGTTTGGGATGCCAAGTTAAAATTATTTAGATTTCGAATGGGCTAAAATAAAATTATATAGTGATAGTTCTTAAACCCGGGGTTTGGAGGTTTCACCTAACATTCAGATTAACGCACAATTATATGACAAAACCAACACTTCAAACTAAAAAGCGAATTTCATACTTTTCAAACTCTGAAATGTTATAGTTTCTAAAATTTCAGTGTTAAAACTGTGAAATTCCATATTTAAGGGTGCAAATTTGGCCTGCGGCCCAAAGTTCACCCGCAACCCAGTGGGTCCGACTCGGTTTGGCTAGGTCCAGAGCCTAACCCGAACCTTGAGCCTTCGCCATCATTTTGAAGTCCGGCCCGTAGCCCAACCCATCGACCCATTTAAGGCCCACTCAAAGCCCGCTCCACTCGAGGCCCAATGTCATTTTTAGTGGAAATAATAAAATTTAAATAAAAAATAGAAAAAAATAAAAAAATTTGCTTAGGCCCGCCCAGGCCCGACCTAAGTCTGAGCTAGGCCTAGACCCGGGCTCGACCCGTCTAAGGCCCGAACACTCCCTGGGCCTAGGCCTGATTTTCTGGCCTGTGGACCAGCCGGATTTGCCAGGAACCTAGGCAGCTCAACATGGGCGCCGCGCGGCGGGCCGGGCCTAATTTGCACCCCTATCCATAATGGATTTGTAGAGTGACAGACACATGATTCTAATCTTAGGAACGGACTTGTATAATTGAAAAATATTTCGACTAATAATATATAATAAGAGCAGTTTTCGAAACCTAGAAATGTGTTTGCTTCTGTAGGGGGTTCGAGGTTAGGAAAGTGATTAGAGAGGCAAAACTATGCTAATAGTCCAACAATGGTGGAATGACTAGAGATGAGTACAGCAGCAACTGTCTGGGAGGTTGGAGA
>JAPPVO010001190.1:0-31364 GCA_030407325.1 Camellia japonica | reverse complement strand
TATATATATATATATTATATAAGAAAATTTTAGTTGAAAACTCTCTTTCAAAGGTCTCCTCTTGTGAGAAATCTCATTAAGAGCTTGAAATTATTGTGAAAGTCTCTACCTATTTATGAGAAAAAAAATTCTTCTAAAAAAATTCAAGAAATCCATATAGGATTTAATCAAATTTATTGAAGGAGACTTCAAATTTTGATATTCCTCCAAAATTTTTGCACTTTTTTTAATCAAATTATTTGAATTAAAATCGTATGGAGGGAATATTGAATATTTGATTTCCTATTCCAAAATTAAAATTAATAATATTTTAAAATATATTATTATATTTTTTAGTTAAAAAAATATTGGGAGAATATTTAAGATAATTTAATATTTTAATTTTTTAAATTTATAATTTTATTACTTATATTTTTATTTAAATATAATTTTAATATATTATTACGTCACAGTTCGATTCCAATTCAATCCGACGGTTGAACCGATAACCCGTCCACTCGATCTTTTTTCCGGTTCGCTTACCGGTCCAATTTTAAAATATTGCATTAGACCACTTAGTATATCGACTGAACTTGCTAAAAATAAAATAATAATAATATTATTATTATTATTATTATTGTCAAATGCCTCCAATTTTTTAAAGACCTCATTTTAGTTTTTAACTTAAAATTTCAAAAATCTTAAACCATTACACTAACATTTTAATTGTGTCTAGTTTTGGATAAAAACATGTGGAAAACGTGTCTCTAGTGTCTTTTAGTGCGCGCGGGGACTCGATCGATACAATGCAACATGTTTCAAACAAAATGTACATTAGAAACTCTTATTGATTCCTTTAGTATCTCCAATACCTATTATTAATTCAAAATACAATTTTATTCTTCAATTTTTATCAATTTGTTTTTAATCCCTTATATTTTAATTGATTACTAATTAATCTTCAGACTGTCCATAAAACCTTGGACCAAAAGTGATGATCGATGATCACATATATCAACACATTTTAAGAATATTAGAGAAGAAAGTTATTATGCAAATTATATTTTTGCCTTCTAATTTTCATTGAAGTTCTATTTTGCTCACTCATATCTGCAACTCTAATCAAATTTTTAAGAGTTGAGTGATGAGAGGATTACACTAAAACACAGGTAAAAATATTAATAATTTAATTGTGATAATTAAAAAAAGGGAGATGGAAAAGAAATTCAAGTAAAGTTATAGGGTGAAGTATGTAATTTATTTATTTATTTATTGGCGAAAAGTACAATTTATTGATGAATTCAAACAATAATACATTAAGGTATTAAAAGTTTCATGAAGAAGTTATTGGGTGGTATTGAGGCATTGTTATGTGGTGTCACATACAATTTTTACCTAGAATTTTATTTAAAATTATCGATCTATGGCGCATATTTTTTCTATAGATGACTCTATATGCCATTCAATCTCTACCAGACAACTATTTTCGAAGAAAGAAATTGGCACACTTTTCTAGGTAAAATTTTTCACCTTGGCAAGAACCCTTTATAAAGCTAGCATTCAAAGTGCGAATGAGTTCACCATAACTGAATCAAGCACATCATTCATATGTCTTATACATGAAAAAGCTATTATTTTATTTTATTATTATGACCAAAATGAAATATTCACTATTCACGTTCTTACACCAAACCCATTGCAGCAAGTATGCTACATAGATTAAACTCACTCCACAAAGTGTATAATTTTGCTTTCACATTTTATTAATAAGTGCATTTGATAGCTTCATGTAAGAACACCTTGCATGATATTGAACCATTTATTGAGGAAAATACACTTATTTGGGCAAGTACGTCATAACTATGATTCTAAAGCTTATTAAATTGAGGGCAAAAAAAGAAAAAGAAAAAAGAAGAAGAATTGAAACAAAGAAGAAGATAATTTGGTAATTGAAGATTTGAAGGGAACTGAATCAAGTTTGCTTTTGTGACTCCATGGATTCGAGCACCTGAAAATAAGAAGAGTAACTATCTTTAGGAAAATGAATTATAGTATTTCGAAACAATTATTCAACTAACTATTTTTATTGTGTAAAATCAAATATCCGCCTTGGGACCATTTGTCTTTATTCTCTTTCCCAACTCTATGTTTTATTTTCCAACGTTGTCAAAATTTTGAAAATTAACTTTTTAAGAAAATTATTAATTATTAATAAAATAAATAAATTGTTTTAAATTCAAATTAATGAGACATGGAAAAGCTAGGAAGGTGGAAAAGAATAGAGACAGATGATCTGAAACTACAAATACACAATAGGCGTTATGTAGTTTACTTACTAAATTTGTCTTGGCATTCTGCATTTGTAACACTCCATCTTGCTAGCATAGTTGTGTGCACCACATCCAAGTCTGTCCAAATCCAAATTGCATTCATAGTAGATAAGAACCCTAATTAGAAGAAATGACTTCAAAAGGATCTCTAAGTAATAGTAGTATAGCACATTGTTCTTGTTTTCATAGTTGTTCAACATACGATAATGCTTTGTTCTTTTCATGCTACATTCTCCATAAATTTTCATTTAATAGGGGATATGGTTTGTATCATAAAATCATATGCAATGATATAATTACTAATTGTCAAAAAAAAAAAAAAAAAAAAAAAAATTGTGAAGTTAAAACAAACATGGTGCAAATCCAGTCACCCTTTTTCCATCCAGGGAGGCCACTGCCATCATATGCACAACCGCTTGTGGTCATCATGCTTCCAACATACTCGGTATAGTCATGTTTGGATGCGCCACATCTATGGCAGCTTGTTCGGCTCGCATAGTTGTGTGCTCCACAATTAATGACATTGCAGTACCAGTCCCCAGCCAAGACTTCCGTCTTGTACGACGACACTTCACTGCCTCCTCCAAACTTGGAGCACCCACATCTCTGGCACGAATCCCGCTTTTTAAAGTTCAAGTGTTGGCATGAACTTGAAGCACAAATCCAATCTCCTTCCCTGCTCATTGTTTTTTCTTTCTAAATAATATCCAAAAGTACAAAATATTGATCAGCAAAGAAAGCGAATTTTATTTAAATGAAGATAAGAAGGTACAAGGAAGAACAAGATAGCATGAGGGGATTAAAAGCATCATTGCTAAAACATTGTATCCCAAGTACAAAATATATTGACATAAGAAACAATTTTTCATCTTTGAAACTTGTAATTGTTCACTTTGCATAAATGAGCAACAAAAACAAAGTGCCTCTTGGTATAAATCCTCAGCTACAAGTCATGTGCTAAATACGCAAAAACTTTTTTTTTTCAACTTTATTTTCTTACCACGAGACGCAAATGTATGAATCCAACGTGTATTTATTAATGTAGATCCTACTATTTTTGTATCGAATTGTAAAAAAAATTGTTTAGTAACCGAACCTAAAAGCTAATGGTAGAGTGCAAAAATTGCAACATTTTTTTTGTTTTTGTTTTTGTTTTTGTTTTTTTTTCTGTTTTTTTAATGGCATCACCAAATGAAGTGCTGTCACTATGGAACCTCTTTTACTCTTCTTAATGTGGGTGTAAAGTTCTTTAGTACGGAAATGGAAAACAAAGTTATGTTTTCCAAGTTATTTAGTAGGGAAATAAAGTTTTGGTGGTTTAGCATTTTCTTGTCCAGATTGGGGTTCAAACTACACGTTTTTTTTTTTTTTTTGATCACCAAAATTTAAAAAAAAAAAAAAAAGGTATATGAAAAAATAAGTTCAAAACATAGGAAATGATAAAATTAAGCAAAAGAACAAATATTGCCATGTAGAGGGAGGGACTTGCCTCAAGAAGATGAAGGAGTGAAACAAGAAATCGCGGCACGGTTAGTTGTTGTGTTGCCAAAGAAAATTGTTTATGGATTGATGATTTTAGTAGATGGGGGAGATGGGTTTTTATACTTGTTATTTGTTAAGGCCTCAAGGTGAGTCCTTGGATGTTCCTATCTCATTCTATTTGACTTCTATGATTGTATCTTTAGGACATGATTCCATAAGTGGAAATTTCTCTAAAAATTTTAGATTGCTTCCTCTTTTGTGTTATATTTGCGACTGGGTAGTGTGTGGGGGAGTAAATATTAGACGCATCACACCAGCTACGTTTATTTATTTTTTATTTTTTTTATTTTTGAGTCGATTAATCAAGAGACGAGGTTAGTCCCACCCGCCTTTTACTGGTTCTTTTTTATTTGTCAGTGATACCTTCAAACCGATATCTGTCACCAGGTATATTTTATTATTTTATTTCACCTCTTATGCAAATCTAAATAAAAAGTTGCATGATGAGAACATAAAGTTCATACAAAAAGCATATTGAGGATTGTGCGTCAATGACATATTTTAAATTATAAGGACCATTTTCTAAGAAAATTCCCTACGAAATTTATGTTTATATATTAGGAAATGATACAAAAATCTAAATTTAGAGTTCTAATTTGAGTTCTGGTGATATGGTAAAGCAAAAAAATAATAAAAAAAAAACAAAAATAAAGTATAAATATCACATCATAAGTAGATGCCAACTCATTAAAACTCCTCTAGAGTTCTATATTTAGAACTCTCAATCTTTTTTTTTTATTTTATATTATTTATTGTATGAAAAATCACGTGAGAGATGATGAATTATAGTGAGAAACTTTAGTGAGATGCCCCTTTTTACATGATTCTCCATGAATTATTTAGGAAAAGTCTTTGAAGTTTGATTCTCTTTGCAATAGATCGACCGAGTGGGGAGGTGTTAACTGAAAGGTGCCACACGTGCATATGTCATGCATATATATATATATGAGAAAAGTTAGAGACCATGAAATTTTCTTCATGAAAGTGATCATGAAAAATTTATGATCCTTAGATTACCTTGATTAGTGTGTGGTGCTTTATTCTAAGTGTAATCCAAGGGTCATAAAACTTTCATGATTATTTTCATGAAAGGTTTTTCATGATACCTAGCATTGCTGTATATATATATACACACACATTAGAGTGTATAAATGCAATGTGTTTATAATTTTGTATTTCAATTTTTGAGTAATTTGAAATGAGGAAAATGAGTTAATCTGAAAAGGACAAATTACACTAATAGTTTTTACATTTTATCTCTGATGTCATTTTGGTTGTTATACTTTTAGTTGGCTTAATTTTGACTCAGATTTTGTATCAATTTAATTCAATTGACAATGCCATTCGGATTTTTTAATGAAAAATTATCACCAAGTTAGTTGAGGTTTTTTTTGATCGGCAAAAGATAATAAATTTTTTTGATGTAAACAAAATGCAGCACATATGAAACACACCAATAAAGGGAGGCATGAACAACAAGCATCATAGTGAACCTCTTAATCTAACTAGGTTGGTACCAATAAAAATATCGAATCATATGCAAACTCAAGCCAAAAAAGTTGATGAGAAACCAACATATAGACACCAAAATTAACAACCCATCATATAACCATCTCACCAAGTTCCAAGAAAAAGACTAGGCAAAAACCGCCCAATCACACTACCAAACTAACCTTCCAAATCCTCATAGATCACACAGAATATCATCAACAGCATAATGAACAATGATGTACTCCTCTGCTTCACCTCTGTCATTACTAGAATGGAGCAACCATCAAGCATCAAACCACCAAGATTCCCAACTCCATCAGTCCACTAAATTAGTTAAGGTTAATTGACCGAATTAATTAAGTTCATAATTTTCCTTTAAAAGCATGACATGCCGCTCATTTGCACATGTTTCATAAAATAATTGTAATTAATTGTATCAAATTGAGACAAAATAAAAATTCATAGTCAAAATTAAGTTAATTAAAATTACAAAAATTAAAATGATACAAAAGTTAAAATATAGGGATTACTTATGTAATTTGCCCATTTGAAAACCATTCAGTAGTTATTTTAACAATTGAACAGTTATTTTATAGACATTATTAGAAAAGAAAAAAGCGCTACAAAGTTTCAAACCATATTATGATGAGTTGTGTGCATTATATAATATATGTGAAAATCCATTGAAATGAGTCTCTATTAGAGCACATACGCCTTCCTGAGTAGTATATGATGTACACATGTTTCAGGTTGAAACTTGGAGAAGACGAAAAGGGGATTAGAAAGTGTTTTTTTTTCCATTTAGGAATCAGTTCCTAGATTTTTTTTTTTTATTTTTTTATTTTTTTTTTATTTAAAAAAAAAACTTTATTGATATAAGAGCAAAATACAAGATACAAATAAAATACATCAATAAAGAAAGGCAAGTACAAAAGCATCACGGACTAAATCATGCTAACTATGTTAGCACCAAAAACCCATCATATCATTTGTTAACATCCCCTAAGTTGGTGAGCAACCATCCAAAGAAACAGAAAAAACCTCTACAACAAAAACACATCAAGGCAGTCCAACATATCAGTCCAATGCTAAGCATAGCAGTCCAATCCAACAGAGCAGAATCTGAACCTGAACCTGAACATAGCAGACCAACATAGCAACCACCAAGACTTGCAGCCATCTTTACAGCAGATAGCCAACTTCCTATACAGGACCAGTAACAGAGCCCAAGCTGACAGACAGATACACCTCCAGCAGAAGAACCAACCGTAAGGCTAAGCTCAAGCATCAACTCCAGCAGAATCAGTTCCTAGTTGATGCTGCAATGCACATGCATTGCCAGATTCTATTGTTCCTTCTTCTTTGTAATTCCATTTTCCTTTCCCTTTCCCTTTTCCTTTTCCTTTCCCTGTCGGCAATAATTCAAAAAGCAATCGGAACATTCATTTCATGTTATTTCATATCTATTTCTATTATTTGCGTCTATTATTGACTCATGTGTTATGTATATGCAATGCATATTTATTATTGTGAAAACAACAATACTACAAACTCATAAAAAAAAATACCGGGAAATTATTCAGAATTTGAATTGGATGGACCAGATTGATAGGAACTCACCACATATTAGATTCAATTTTCACTTACACTCGCTTCCTAAGTAAATTTATGGGTATTTTTTTTTTTTTTTTTTTTGAGTCTATATCTTTTTGTTGTGAAAAAACCTCTTCAGCTAAATCAGGATTTCTTAATGTTTTTCGTGGCATAACAAACCTTTTTGCATGCATTGTTACGTTACATGTATATCCAAGCAAGGCATGCAGAATATATTATGCTTCATGGTTAGGTATCTTTCCACCTTGTGGCATATATGCCACATCTTAGATTGGGGTAATTATTGGGTATTCCTTGAGATTATATATCTGTTATAGCTTATGTTGTGGTCTAATTTAACAGCGTAGTGAGAAATTTTAGAGATAAGACATGATGAGTACTCTTTATTAGACAATTAGAAGAGAAAGGAGGACCCACTTAGGCCTCGTTTGGCAAGTGATTTTTTTAGTCAAAAAGTCAAAAAGTTACTAAAAAAGTCAAAAAGCCAACAGCCTATTTCAAAAAGTCAAAGATTCCTTTTATTTCTACTTTTTGCACATCTTTTCGTAAAAAGTCAAAAACTAATCCCAAACATACAAGTTTTTTTTATATCATATTTTAGTCAAAAAGTTACTAAAAAAGTCTGTTCCCAAACGAGGCCTAATGTGGGTGGTGGTTTCCTATTTTTCAAAATACTAGGTAGATAACGTCATATTTTATTATAATTTTGAACTTTTTAACCTTTTTCAATTTAATTATATTCTAAATAATAATTAATTTTAAATTCTTAATTATTTATTATAATTCTTAACATCATAACATAATTTAAATTTAATTATATTTTAGGTCAATCCTTAATTATGTTTTATATTTTAAATTTATTCTCAATTATATTTTATTTTAATTAACAACTTAATCTAATTTTAGGTTTAGAGAAGATGAGAGTAAAATTGTCTTTTTATTATGTTAATTTCACTTTGTTTTTCCAAAAAATTAGGCCTATTCTAAAAGATAGTATTTGTGATTCACCTTTGGTTAGTTTGGATTGAAAAACTAACTGTTGCACTTTAGTGTAAAACCACATGAGGAATTTCTGACTACACTTGAACCATAAATAGTAAAATACTCCGGCCTCAAACTAGAGGGATAAAATGAATTTTATCCAAGATTTAATACTTAATTGGACTTAATAAAATAAAATAATAGGAGTGAATTTTGTCCAACATAATGGTCTAAAATTTGTATGTTTATATAGTATTAATACAAACTATTTAACATTGTTGAATTGTCATCTCTTTGGCCTGAGGAATGGCAAATATGGTCATTTTGGCTTAACAGTTAGGTAACACCTTTTGCAATGTAAATTTTGGATTCAACTCCCATAGAGAGGATCTTAATACTTGGTAGTTTTAGTAGTGGATCTTAATACTTGGTAGTTTTAGTAGTGATTGTGTTGGGCTTGGGCTTTGTAGTCTAGATAATTAGTTGTTAAGGTCTCATTTGACAAGTGGTGATTTTAGTTAAAAAGTTATTAAAAAAATCAAAAAGTTAACAACTTATACTAAAAAGTCAAAGATTCTCTTTTTTCTCTACCTTTTACACATATTTTCGTAAAAAATCAAAGATTCATCTCAAACATACTAGTTTTTTTTATATTATATTTTAGCCAAAAAGTCAAAAAATTACTAAAAAAGCCTGTTCCCAAACGAGGCCTACGTAAGTTTTGTTGACTTTCTAATTATTACAAGTTAATAGTCTATTTAATAATATAATATTTATTATACTTATAATTACTCTCCTATTGGTTAATAATAATAATCATAATAATAATAAAAATTGGGAAATGGTTTTGTTTATATAATTTTAAAGTGTGAACAAAACATCCCCTAATTGGTTCAAAATAGCGTTCTCTATATTCAAAATGTGTATTTATCTTACTCAAAATGATTGATCCCACTATTTTGAAAATATGTGGACAAAATCAAACTATAAGGAATGGTATCATATGATGGAGATAGTCGTGCCTCCACAGTCCATGCTTACCATGGTCCTTCTCAGTGATCCGAATAATTTAAATTGCAAAACTCCTTAAGTAGGTCATTCATGTAAAAAATTAAATTGATCAAATTTCGATAGTCACGTAGTTAATTTGTATTCGTGTGAAACAATTGAAATGTATGAATATATTTTCAAAATCATATTTCTTATTTATATATTTTTTTAATAAGAAATGTAATCCGATCATGTAGTTATTGAAGTTTGATCACTTAATTCTTTTAATAAATGATCTACTTAACAGATTTTACAATTTAAAAGGTTTGAATTATCAAGACGAGCCTTTGCCCAAAAGATAAGATACTATATTAGTCGCAAAGATATGTAGGAATATAAGGCAAGTTTTTAACTATTTAATTTAGAGTAATAAAGGTGGAAGATTCTCAATTATTTTTTAATCTTATGGTTTGACTGTATTATTTGATAAGTGTTTTGGGTTAATAAGAAATGAAAGAATCGAAATAGAAATCTACTTCTACCTTAGCATCTTCACATAGCTTTACCCCCAACATAGTTATTTCAAGTTCCTTTTGTTGCTTTTCAACAAGAATAAAGTTTCACTATCTAGATACCGGACATATATATACATAAACAAAAATGTTGTGGCCTCTTTGACGTTGAAAATTTCAATCTAATTTTTTTTAATATATTTTTTGAATTTTATATCACTTAAAATATACATGTCATTTATGGTTAATCCAAAATCTAATTTACATAAAATAAGTTAATTTTTATATCCTTTTAATCATTGCCAATAAGATTTTCTTAAATTTTGTGATTTCAAAATATGCAATAACATTATTACTATTTTAGTTTCAATGGTTATGGTATACTTCTATCTATACTATTATACAGGTAAAAATGTTATTGGCTCAATGAATTTAAAACTTCTAATCTATTTTTTTTATAATTTTAAATTAATAAAATATAAAAATAAATGTGTCATAAAATTATTGATCATTTCACTTTTAATTATAATTATTCATATTATAATTATTATGATAACATATTTTAAATTCTGTAATCATCACTTTTTTTAGATGGTGTAATTATCACCCTTCAAATTCCTAAATGTATGATTCTTTTATAATATTGATATGGAAAATAAATCAAAATTTTAAATGATAATAACAACTGGATACTACTTCATAATTTTAAATTAATAAGGAAAATTTAGCCATAAACCCCTCTTAGCTTCCTTTTCTTGTTAAAGGACAAAAAAAATCTAGTACTTTCAAAACCCCCTTATAATTATAAAATTTTGTATAAAGGATAAATTTTGTTATTTGAATATTTTATTTGGCCATTATACTCTCTCTCTCTCTCTCTCTCTCTCTCTCTCTCTCTCTCTTTTCACCAACTCGATGGTTGTTCATCATCTCTACCATCTTCATCATCTATCAGTATCGTTCATCTTCACCATCGACCGACAACCATCATTTTTACCGTTAAACTACCACCATCTTAGATTTGATAACTACGAACTCATATTTGAGATCAATAACTTCAAATCAGAGATTTAAATAAATAAAAAAAAAATTAGATTTGACACCAAAAAAAAAAAAAAAAGAAAAAAAAAAGAAGAGAAATCGGGATATTGCAATGAAAAATTAAGAGTTTTTTGTTTGTTTATTCATAAATCTAAAAGTAAAATTCGACTCTGGTTCATTTATTTAATATGTACTCTGTTTTCGTAATAGTAAGATTTTACTCTGGTGTAGACACTCTATTTTTGACCTGCCGTAAGACTTGGACACTTTATTTTGAGCACTCGATGATGAACGTTACATTGTGTAAATGGTTTGCATTCTCAATGAAGGAATTCGAGTTTGAGCTTTAAACAATCTTAACCTTCCATATCGATATTGTTTTTATCTCAGAAATCCATTTTTGAGCATTGTGCCAACCTATATTGAGCCTGAAATGGAAGAACAAGGGAGCCACATTAGGACCCAGTTATGCCTCATTTGGGCCGGGCCGTGTCCATTAGAGCATGGCCATGCCTTTTGCGAGATAAACACTGTTCTAGGCGGGAATCCGCCAACTGTCTATTTTTGAAGATATTTATGACCTATTTGGCTCAAATTCTATAAGTACAAGCTTATATCTCTGTTTTGAGGGTTAGAAAAATTTCAAATAACTAAAAATATCTTTGAGAGCTCCTTCTTCCTTTGCAAGCTATCTTTGAGCTAGCCTATCATTCTTGAACTATATACACCCTTAGAGCTAAACCTTGGAGCCTTGGTTAAGCCTTGAGAACCATAATTCAACCTTGAGAGTGCTCTAGGATCAAGTTTGGTTTACAACCAAAGCTTGCTCTCTTCAAGAGATATAAGCTTGCCACATTTTTCCTTGCTTTCATTTCCATCTTTTTCTTGAGTTTTTATACCGTGTTGGATCCATTCCAAGTGCTGAAACTTGGGGTTAAAGAGCTACCAAAGGTAGAGAGGTTTAACACCCTTTCTTACACCTTATCTCATAGCTCATACCTCTTGTTTTCCTACTCTTTTCTTTGGTTTACATGCTGATTTTCAGAGTTTAAAAGGGTTGGGAAACAAAGTAGAGGGATTAGTCACCCCTCCTTAGTCTTACTTACTAGTTTTGTATCTCTTTGTTTCTATCCATCTTTTGTGTTTATTTATTTATTTATTTTTATTTTTTTTTTTTTTTTTTTGCATTTTAGGGGTTGTTTAGGGCTATTTTAATTCATTTAAATAGTTTATGCTTTGAATATTACACTTGTTGTGTTGTAAGTCCTCATGGCTTCGGTTGTTTAGGACTTAGACATGGAGTCATTTGAGTTGATAGCCTTCTTTACCTTTCTTTTATGTAAGAGTCTCACTTTTGTAATAATCATCTCTGTAACCTCCCTCAATTCTTTGTTTTTTTGATCAAAGAGTTGTGTTTAATAAAAGGTTGTTGTTCAAGCATAAGAAAGAAATCCATACTTAATGGTTTACTATCTTCGGAGGTTCATTACCAAAGGCACCGTATCTCTCTTATGCTAAACACAACCTTTTATTTGTCATTCCTCTTTATCACCGGTGTATTTGCTTCTAAGGGACTAGCTTGTTAGTTAGGCCCTTGGAAATCACAAAGAAAGGTCTCATTATAGATTGTTCTCAAGTTTGGGTTTGGAGTCCTTATAGCTCATTATGGGTTTGACTATGTCATTATCGCTCTTTTGAATTTGACTAGTCATTATTGCTCATTTGGGTCAGATTTGGAATCCATTATCGCTTGAAAATGAGTTTGATTCCTCCTTTGTGATTTCCCCCAAAGAAAAGGGCTTGAAGGGCTCATTTCTCAAGTTAAGTCGATACTTCTTCATCTTTATTGCTTTTACACTTAGTGGACGTAGCACTTACTTTTAGACAAAATGATTAAGCAATAGAAAGATAAGTTGAAAATGGCTGATAAAATCAGCTTAAAGTGGGATCAACTGACATAAAGAAGATTAATAAAATTAGTCGGATTCGGTTGGACGTTATAGTGAATCCAATGCCTCTAGAGTCATCACATACTAATTTGTGATGCTTGATGATTCTTGAGGCGTGTCTACCTCCCTCCTTGAACTAATTTCATGATATGAGGGAGGAGTGGTGTGTCTCTTATTGCATTCATTAATTTATGTACAATCGGGTTCGAAACTATTAAGCAATCAACTTGCGCCTATTGATGGTTTCGGAATCGAATCCGTTCTTCTCTTGAGTTTCTTTATGATAGAGAAGAGTAGAAAGGACAAACATGGTTTAAAACTGCTATGTCTGCACTGTTTTCACCTTAGAGTACAAAAAAAGGTTTTCTGCAACAAAACAGGGCACAACCGGACTTGTTTGGACTCAGCTAAGCCTCATTAGGGGCCGGCCAGGCTCCAATGTTTGGTAAACAGAGTACTTTTGGCTGAAACAGAGGGCAGTGGCTGAGGGTAAAACATGGTAGTCTGGGCAGACAAAGCAATTTATGTAGACCATCTTCATTAACGCGTATATGATCCATGTGCATTCTTATTATTGTTTATATTATTGTTGTAATATTGTTATTTATATTCATATTCTTGTTGTAACATCTTTGTTGTAATACATTAGATAGCTAGTTAGTTGTTCATTTATTATTCATATGGTATCGTAATAGTTAGTTTAATCTGGACACTTGGATATTTGGACCCTCCTATGCAAAGGCAAATATATAATAATTGTGTATGTCTTCCAAACCCCATTTTTTTTCTCCTTTTTATTTACATGCTTATAATGGTAGCATCATATTTTTCTTAGCATCTTCCATGATTTGCATCCATTCGTCTTGCATACATAAAGGTTCGACTCATCATTCTAACCAACATCCATTTCAAATTCCTTTCTTGCATACGTGCGATATCGTATGCCTTGAATTGACTCATGTGTCATGCTAGTAGCCGAGCTTATTATTTGCATAATGTGTGCGTCGCATTAGTCATATTGCATTGTTTAGGAACACGCATTTCTTATAATTATTTTGCTTTATTTCGCTTGTCTTGGAGTACTAGGTGAGCATTTTGTGCTTTAGCATATTGCATGTGTGTAAGTGTTGTCACATCGAGCATGTTTTTCATGAGGCTAAGTGCTTAAGTGATATACTTGTTTGAATACCTGTGGATGAAGGCCTTTTACTTAAGTTGGAATAATTTAATTCATGTAAATGCGAACTTGCTTTTTCAAGTGACACATGTGCAAAACATTTTTTATTTATTTAAAACAAACATAACTCAATGCATTTCAAATTTTGTGAATTGGTCTATACTTGTGTGCATCACCTAGTAAAGCTAGCATAAATAATTGGAACAAGAGCATATATTGTAAATAACAATCACATCATAATTAGTAGAGGCCGATCTTTGATCGAGTGAGTGAGGTGCTCAATTCATGATCTTTCCCTCTTATACCTAAGTTCCCAAGCTGAGATACTTTGGTGATGACGGATTGATGGCCTTTAGCACAAGTCACGGGTTTCCTAAATCCCTCAAAAATATTTAGGTGGCGACTCTAAAATCTAGCAATACAGTCAATTTTTGGCATTTTCATTCAAATCGATTTTTCAAAAGATTTTCCGGATTTGGACTCATTAATTTGTGTTTATCTATTTCACAGTACACTTGTGAAATTAGATTCAGAACCACGGGAGTCTGAATTGTAGGGCTAATCGTATCCGAAAGGAGCACGAAAAGCAAGCTACGTCTGGTTAACAACATACTGATCTGCTTAATGACAATAAAATTTTACTCTGAATCATAGTAAATTTTACTCTGATTCAGAGTAAAATTTTACTTTTTTTTTATTTATTTTTTTTAACTGCAGAGTAAAATTTGATTTTGAATCAGAGTAAAGTTTATTATAATTCAAAGTCAAATTTTACTCTGAAACAAGCTACAATGATGGCTTTACAAGAGTTTTGTGTCATGAACTAGAGTAAAATTTTACTGTTGAAAGAATAGAGCATCATGAGAGAGAGAGAGAGAGAGAGAGAGAGAGAGAGAGTGAAGGATCTCAGATTTGAGGTTTGCAAATCGTCACAAATCATTATTTTTTTGTGACGACAATTGTGAATGATCTCAGATTTGAAGTTGTGGATGCAACAAATAATGGTGGTGATAAAGATGGTAGAGAAAGAGTTCCATGGTGAGTGGCGGTGGTGTCGATGGAGAGTAGCTTTGGCACCGATGAAGAGAATAGTGATAAGTGCGAGATAGAGAGAAGAGAGATTAAGATGAGAGAGAGTGATTACAAGTTGATATACACAAACAAACACACACGCACACACATATATAAGGGCATTATAGTAAAAGAAATAAGTTTTAAAATATTAGGGGATTTTGAAAGGATCTATATAATTCTTGTCCTTTTGAAGGACAAGTTAGACACTGAACGGTCTATCACCAAATCTCCCAATTAATTACAATGAAATATTACTTAAGTTTGTTTATGATAATAGTAAAAGATGGATCCATGCAATACATATTGATCATGACCTATCAACGTTAATTTTTAAATTTTATTAAGCAAAGTTTTATTTGTTCAGTTTAAAATTTACATTTAGTTATTTTTTTAAATTCTTCTATCATTTTTTTTTAAAGCTAGGATACATATTTAGCATGAAACTATTGGCACATCTAATCATATATCTAATTTGAAAATTTGAAAAATCTTTTAAATGGAAAATCCAAAACAGAATCTTATTCATTATTAAATTCCATCTCATTTGAAATTTGAAATTTTGGAATATTAAAAAAATAAAATATGAAATTTAGTAATGATATGGTGACCATATTTGATAGTATCTGATATGACGTTTTAAAGACAATAATTAAATGTGTCATGTGACACCTATCGAATAATGTGATTAGTGTCATGTAATGTGTTACAGTACATGATACTAAAATCTGATATCAAAGTATGATCACATAATATTACTTATTTTAAAAATCTATATAAAAAATATTATTTGAAGTGTGAGTTACACATAATTTATTAAAATAAAAATATATATAAATTTTAGGTAGATTACCAAACTATTCCTAAGATAAATCATAATTGACTTTAACTTTAAAATCCAAAATAGAATCTTATTTATTATTAAGCCCTATCTCATTTGAAATTTGAAATTTTGGAATATTAAAAAAATAAAATATGAAATTTAGTAATGTTATGGTGAACATATTTGATAGTATTTGATGTGCCATTTTAAAGACAATAATTAAATGTGTCATGTGACATTTATCAAATAAGATGATTAGTATCATGTAATATGTTACAATACATAGCACTAAAATATGATATCAAAGTATGATCGCATAATATTACTTATTTTAAAACCTGTATAAAAAATATTATTTAAAGTGTGAATAATATATATTTTATTAAAATAAAAATATATATATAAATTTTAGGTAGATTACCAAACTATTCTTAAGATAAATCGTAATAGATTTCATCCTCTAATGATAACCTTAGTTGAATAGCCCATTTAATCTAAATAGTTTAGACCCCAAAAAATCAAGCCTAAACTCAAATTCTTATCAATAAGTTAAGTTTTTTTTTTTTTTTATCAGTGAAAAAAAAAAAAAAAAACACTTTAATGATGAAAATCAATATACAAAGAGTATTGAGACAAATATCAATAAAGGAAGGATGAGTGCACAAAACTTCAAAGCAAAACCAAATAATCTTAACTAGGTTGGCACTGAAAAACAAACCATCTACACTAATAGGTTAGGCTTTAAACACTAAAATGGTTTAATTAGAAAATGAGGAAAAAAAAAAGGTTGGTTGGTGGTATAGCTCAAAATTATTTTATATACATATATATTTTATTTATTTTTTTAATAGATTAATTTTAATAGTGGCATTGTAGACGTCCCCGAACGCCCCGGGAGGATGACTCCCGTTCTGTTCGTTTTGTGGGTCTACTACAGTTCAGGACTCAAATTGTCACGGTTCGTAATCTGAACCAAAGAGTCCAAATCCGGCAAATCGTTTTGAGAAAACAGATTTTTAGAAAAGAAGTGCCAAACATGGACTGCTTTGCCAGATACAGAGTCGCCACCTAAATATTTTTAATGGGGGAATTTAGGAAACCCTGACTCGGTGCCGAAGGCCACGTGTCCGTCATCACCAAAGTTGCCTCGGCTCGGGAACTTGGGTATGATTGGGGAAGGTCATCTATGAGCACCCCCTCTCGCCCGATCCGAAGATCGGCCTCTACTAACCGTGATATTTTGTTTTGAAAACATTACGCGTTCTTATTCCGGTTATTAGCCTAGAATTACTATGTTATGCGTGCAGCAAACAAGTATAGACTAGATCGCCTAATTTGGAACAAAACATTGCATATCCATTTGTTTGGAAAACGCTTTGGAATTTGCTACTCGCAAGTAGACTAAAATACGGATTTCAACGAGTTGTTCCAACTCAAACAATCCAACCTTCACCCACAGGCATTCAAGCAGCTATATCACATAAGCACTTAGCCACATGGTAAGCATGCAATCATGACAACACTCACACGCATGCAGTATGCTAAAGCATAAAATACTTACAAAGTACTCCATGCCAAAACAAGAACGTGTTAGCAATCAATGTATGATCCAAGTCCATGTTAAGTGCCTAATGCATCGCATACAAAATGTCGCTAGAAGAGGCTCGGCTAATCTAAGGATGGCATATGAAATGCGCAAGTAGCATGTATTCAAGCTAGATTTGAAATACGATGCGATTAGCATGATGCGCCGAGCCCGGTGCATGCAGTACTGATGAATGATGCACGCATGCATAGCATAAGGTATGCTAAAATAAATGTGCCCTAATACTAACCATCGAAAGCAGGTAAGTAAAAGGGAGAAAGAAGTGAGGGTTGAAAGACATGCACACACGCACCCACACTTATTATAAATTTGCCCTCACTCGGAGGGTCCGAATAAATATTACAATTTAATTAACCTACAAGCTAATTAAATAATTACAGACAATTAAATTAATTAAGCAAATTAATTAATCTAATTTAAGCAATAAACAGCAGCCTCGGGAGAGGGCTCAATGCATGTGCGCTCGGTTCCGCCCGGAAATCCACTGCCATGCTCAAGATGCCTTTGTTTTCCTTGCTCTACTCCCCTGATGACTGCCAAAGCCTCAGGGTTTGCTCTCTGGATGCTAGGGAACACCATCGGCTGAAGGAGAATACCACCGGCCATGTAGAATGGTCACCGGCCACAAATTTGATACATCGGCCTACAATGATGGCCGGTCGGCAATAAAGATAGCCAGCCGGCCAGATATTCCTGCAAAATCTGTGTTTGACAGCAGCAGAGGGCAAGACTTGGCATGGCAATGCATTTCAAGCAATGTGCGCACCAATCACATCCCTTATCATGTTTATGACTCAAAGGGACGTGGGCCTCGATTCTCGGACCACCAATCACGTATTTCCATGCATGATGGCCCAAAGAATCAAGAGTGCATCTTGATATGGAATGCAATGCACATAATCAAGCAATGGGGCTTAACCTCTATCACAAGCATCTCAAGAGGCTAAGCATGCATGCAAATGGAATGCAACCTAGACATGTTGGCTAATATGCAACATGGCAATACAAGGAAGCATACAAAGCATGCAACATGCAAAGGGGATGGACTTAAACTAAATTTGGCAGCCCTCAAACAAGCCTAAAACAGTGGCCAATGCTATGGAAGTGAGGTCCAAAACACACACACACGTGTATGCGAATATGGTCCAATTCCTAAGCATAAAGGGACAACTTCTAAGCACACTTAAAAGAAGGTAAACATGGACAATTAGTATGCATAGAAAGCTCTGAAATCATGCTAAGATGGTGCCAAACCAAATGAACAAGACAAGCATGGCATGCAAGCATGATCCAAGATTCAAGGCAAACCAAGGAGGCTTAAACCAAGGCTAAGTCAACCAAACCTCGCAAGGCTAAGGGGACTTAAAATAGGTCCAATGCAGGCCTAAACAAGGCTAAGGGTGTACCTAGATGGCATCTAAATGGTCTAAATATGCAAGCATACAAAGAAGCACATTCATGGAGCATAAGGCAACAACCTTTAATCACATTGAAGGGGCATCAAATGCAAGCATATAGGCACATTATGAGGTCTGAAATGACATGCCAAGTGGTTCCAAACCACTGAAACAATGCAAGAATGGCATGCTAGAGGGGCCGATGCTTAAGGCATACAAGAGGGATTGCATAGTAGCTATACAAAGCAAGACATGAATGACTCAAATGACCTAAACCAGTCCCTTAGCACACTAAAATATGCATAAAAGCTTCACAAAGCTTGGCCAAAATACATGAGCATGGTAGTCTAAATGCTATGCATGTATTGAGGCAAATCATGGCATTACAAGGCATGTATGCTAAGCAAGCATGGTGTACCAAAACCAACTAAACACAATGCTATATTATGACATAATAAGCATGAAAATCACTCAAGGCATGGTCAACATGAACCTAAGCATGGTGCTCACTAAAGAGGCAAAAATGGCCCTTTTCAAGGACAACAAGGAGAGGGGGTGGCCCTCTCCTTCCTAGGACCTCAAGGCACCATCCTCACCTCTGAAATCCCTCAAGATTTCAGTGGTGAGGAGGCCCAAACACAATGGTCCCGGAGCTCAACCAAAATGGCACAAAATGGAGCCTTTCAAGGCTTAAGAGGGGTCAAACAACCCCAAAGCTTAAAGCAACCTTAACCAACTATTTAGAGGGCTAAAAAACAGAACTTTTATATGTTACACACAAAGCTCAAAAACAGATGCAAGGTAGACAAAAATGCAATGCAAAAATGGGGAATAAAGGGACAAGTTTCTTACCCTTGTAGACCCTCTTCACCAATGGTAGACCAGCTGGTTCTTCAAGCTCAAACCAGCTCCAAAACTCCAAAAACAACCCTCAAGGGGCTCAGCTCCAAGAGAAGGTGTGATGGTGGGTGTTTGTGTGCAAAACTAAGGCAAAACACACACAAAATACACAAAGAGATAGAGATATAGAGATAGGATATATGCAAACCCTAACCCTAGAACTCAAAGCTCTGGAAAAATGTTGTCTAAAATGTCTAACTTTTTGTCCAACCCCTTACAAGAGAAAAGACCCTCTCTTTTATAGACAATTGTCTCTTGTAAAGCTTCCAAAGGAAGCTAATAAGAGGGAAATCCCTCCATACACGTGTATAGAGGGGTGGCAGTGTATGCCAGCTGCCAAAAAATATCTGCAAAAGCAGATGGACAGTAGTCGGCCGGCCAAAAATGCAATTGACCAAAAAAAGATAGCCGGCCGGCTATCTATAGTGCCGGCCGGCCAAACATTTGGCCGGTGGCAACAAAAACACAGCCGGTGTCCTCAAGCCATGGCCGGTGGAGTGTGGGGATGGCTCACAAGCCATTCCCTGTCCTCAAAGGCAAAACACAAGGTTTGGTGCAAAACCAGACACAAAACAGTCGAGTCGAGAGATCCTGAGGCAAGGCGCGTAGCCGAGACCTCTGGGAACTCAAGACGAACACAAACATGGATGATCACCGAGTGTTCAAGCGGTGACGTCCAAGTCTTGAGGACGGTCAAAAATGGGGTGTCTACAGTTTCCCCTCTTTGACAGAACTCGAAAGTCATAACAATGACGTGAGTGAATGTCAAAGCCCAGCGACGACCCATTTTGACAAGGCCGAAGACTTAGACAAAACATGCAAGCTGCAGATAAAGATATGTGCCCGAAGGTATGGGCAAAATGCAAGACAATGCACAAAGCCGGGCATAACTTATGATCATGCAAAAGAAAATTGTAACGAAGCATGACATGCGACAGTTCTAAGTTAGTATACACTAAACTACACTACAATGCAGAAAGGATGTAAGAGAATTATGCAATTCTCAATACGTCTCACGCGGAGAATACAATACCTGTGCGGTTCGTCTGGTTGCACCAGCCTTAAATGAACTGTACATACAATATCGTGCCTGAAAAGAAAGCAAACTTAACAGGTACGATGTTGTTAGCAACACGCATGACAATGCAAAATGAAATGCAAAATGATATGTAATATATACAAAACTATGTATAATAATGCAAATGAAAATACAATGCGATTGAAACAATGCAAACTAAATGCAATGTAATTGAATCATGATCCAATCATGAGCGGTTCAAAACCACACAAATGTCAAATAGGTTAATGGAAGTAACAAGTTCGTCTACCATAGAAAAGGTGCCGCAACCCTCAAAGTGCGTACACATGCAGAACTATGAGTGATGTAGACGGACGCAAGAACAAGTATTGGATGGGATGACATAAGTGGGGAAACGACCCGCTAACGAAAGAACAACGATCCTAATGCTGGATACAAAAATTACACTACAATGCACTATATACAGTGGATATGGCTTGCAGCCAAACCAAATCTTGCCTAGGAAGGGCATGCACACATACAAGCCATGTCTAACACAGAAAAGGTGCCGCTACCCTCAAACCAAGTTCATCAAGGAATAGGCGCGTACATATGCAGAACTGTGCTTCAACGTGAAAAGTATGAGCACATACCAAACTAAGCTCAACAAGGAAAGGTGTAAGCCAATAGATGGAGGTGATGCAATGAATGCATGCAAGCTACAATGCAATATTTACAATATGCAATGGAATGGAATAGATACGATGGATAAGGCGCGCAAGCCAAACCAAATCTTGCCTAGGGAAGGCATGTACACAAACGAACCGCGTCTGACACAGAAAAGGTGCCGCCATCCTCAAACCAAGTTCATCAAGGAATAGGCACGTACACATGCAGAACTGTGCTTCGACGTGAAAAGTATGAGGACATACCAAACCAAGCTCAACAAGGAAAGGTGTAAGCCAATAGATGGAGGTGATGCAATGAATGCATGCAAGCTACAATGCAATATTTACAATATACATGTTTACGGAAAATGCATGACATATGAAATATTTTTTTGTTTGTTTTTTTTGTTTTTTTTTTTGTTGTTTTTTTTGAAATGCATGACACATGCAGTATTTAAAATGGGATGCATGACATATGCATTATGTACAATGAAATGCATGACATATGCATTATTTACAATGATGCATGACATATGCATGTGTTTTTTTGTTTTTGTTTTGAAATGCATGACACATGCGGTATTTGTTATGAAATGCATGACATATGCATTATTTGAAATGATGCATGACATATGCATGTGTTTAAAACGCGCGACATCGCGCGGCTTTTGAAATGCACGACAATGCATGCGAGTTTGAAATGCATGACAATGCGACCGAGCGGTTTTAAAGTCTCGTTAGACTAAGCAGGTTTAAGGTCTCGCCAGACCGTACGTTTTTAAGGTCTCGTCAGACCGTGAAGTACATAAGACGGTGTGATGCGCAAAATAGCGCGATCGAATGCATGCAAAACGCAATGAGATGCGCAACATAGCGCGATGCATTAGACAACGCGAGTGCGCAAGATAGTGCGATGGACATGATACATGCACAAGGGGCAACTTTCAAGTGTTGTAAAAGACAAAAGGATACAGAAATGATACACCGCGCACAAATTCGAGTGCCACACACTGAAGACACGGTCCGAGGTCACAACGGAGGCCGGTTGAGCTTTGGAAATGCCATTTCTTGCACTATGTTGAACAATAAAGGTGCCAAACCACTCATCTGACCTAAAAAAGGTTGTAGGAGCATCACCGGCCACATGGGAAGGCCACCGGCCATCCACCGGCCACCAAAAAACATCATCGGACGAATATTTGGCCGGCCGGCAAAAAATGTAGCCGCCCGGCCAAAAATGCCTGAATCGGGGCAATTTTGTCCTTTCGGCTTGGGTCTTTCCCTTCTTCCTTCCACCGTTTTCTTGCGTTTTACGCTCCGTTTCTTCGTTTGATTCGCAATCTCCTTCGCGTTTCGAACACTTTGAACCGAACATTCTTGTTTCGGTACTTCCTTTGCTATTTCCGCTTTTTGGGATTTGTTCCCCTTGTATTCCTCCCGATTTCTGTGCCTTTTTCACTTCCCGGCTTTTCCGGCCATTTTCCACCCTCCCGGGGGTTGACTTTTCATTGACCCTTCGTATTCTAGCTTTGTTTTTCGTTTCCGACCATCTCCCTCGTCACATTTGACATGGCTGACGATATTCCACAGGGCGGGATTCCCCCGGATCACGAGATGGATCCTGGGGTCGAGCTTCTCCCTCTGAGTGTCCGCCCCTTCGACCCGGCCACCAACCGACCGGCGATTCACGTGCTACCCCCGGATGGACTTCGCTAGTTTCGGAGTTTTGACAAGGCGATGCCACTATAGCTCCTCCTGCGTGAGCCTACATCTCATTTATCCTTCGGCGCTTCCGAGGTAACATTCCTTCCTCCGTTTTTTTTTTTTTTTGCAATGTAGAATATAAAACTGCCATAGCTGATTACATTCTTTAACTGCTTAACTCGGATACACTGACGCACTGTACACTGTAGTTGATCGCAACCATTCTTGCAACTGATATCTGTTTGAAACCGATGCGTGCACACACACTGCGCTGGCTCGGAATCACTCAAACACACTGACACAGTATACACTACACACACTGTAGTTTATTGCAATCACACCGATACCCGATATCTGTTTGAATCTGAAAAGCTTGCACACGCACTGTGTTGGTTCTGAATCACTCAAACATGCTGACGCATCACACATTGTAGTTCACTGTAAGCACACCGGCACTCGGTATTTGTTTGAATCTAAAAAACTTGCACACATGCTATATTTGTCTGAATTCTGAATGCCTTTCAAAACTAGTATATTTAGTATTGCTTCGCAATTGTGTGCTTGAAAACAGGGGGATTCCCATACCGTCCGCGGGTATGGGAATATCGCCGCTCGAGACTGGTATGCTGAGCTACCCGAGGCGGTTCGCCACATTGTGGATCAGGCCGGTTTCGGCGCTTTTTGCAGAGGATTGTCTAGACTTACCACGAGCAGGCCTCTCCTCGCTGCTCTGGCGGAGAGGTGGTGGGACACCACCGACTCGTTCCATCTCTCTGCGACGGGAGACATGACGATGACTCCCTATGATTTCTCGATGCTCACAGGCATTGGGGTAGGGGGTGATCCGATCCCCTTCGACACTGATATGGACGAGTGGACTGTCGCTCAGGTCTATCTGCTTGGCGAGGTGCCACCTCTCGCCCGTCCAGGCTTTGTCCATTATTCCTGGTTCGAGGTCCAGTTCCGGGTCCAGCCAGCTTTGGTTGAGGAGGCTCTGATGACTCAGGAGGCCGTGGAGAGATACGCGCGCGGCTTTCTCATGTTCCTGCTGGGGACGACTATTTTCGCCGATCGGGCGAACACCGTGCCCCTCTGTCTGCTCAGCGCTTTGGTGGATGTTACTCAGATCCTGCACTTTGACTGGGGTGGCGCCGCTCTGGCTACGCTTTACGGATATATGAGCTCGGCTTCCCGCGGCAGCGGACAGTTGCTCGGGGGCTACTGGCGCGCTTGGGAGGTACATTTCTTTTTTTGCTTTATTTTCCCGCTTTACATTTTCTGTACTCTACACACTGCACACACCGTAGTCTGCTTTACACTGACTGTATTCTGTACACACAGCACACACCTGTACTCTGCTTTACACTAACTGTACACTGCTCACACTACACTCTGCACAATACACTGTCTGCACAATACACTGCATGATACACGGCTCTGTTATTCCTGCTTTATTCTGCATTCTGCTTTATCTGATAAGCATACTTGGTATTTGCCCTGCAGTTGTGGGTCTACGCCTACTTTCCCAGACTAGCCCCAGTGCCAGACACGGAGACCCCTCTTGTCGTTCCATTCTCCGCCGCTTCGACGGGAGGTGTGTGCGGAGGCCTCGGGAGACGTTTAGCTTCTTCCACCGCTACTTTGACACCATTATCCCGTAGAGGTATGTTTAATTTATAGTTTTTTAAGCTTCGCTTTTCACTGCATATTTTCAATAACAGTAGATAAAAACTGTTTTCATTTCAGATCACCTGGCAGCCTTGGGCTCCGTTGCCAGCGACGATTCGAGACCGATTTGCCGGTGCTGAGGAGACCTTGCATTTCTGGATTCTGCTGAAGGGCCCGGTCTGTCGGGTTTGGTACCTAGGTGAGCGTTTCCTACGCCAGACCCTAGGATTACCAGAGCAGATAGTTCCGGTTCACCCTCCGGAGGACATGAGGGAGACTGAGAGATTCACCGCCGAGCAGATGGCCGAGTACACGATCGGCTGGGAGGCGATCCGCTTCAGAGGCATCGGCGATTACAGAGAGTACGTGCAGAGGTACATCATGCGGCCTCTGAGCGGTGGCCGTCGAGCTGAGGAAGCGAGGCCCGTAGCGGCAGCAGCCAGGGCAGGGGCGGGAGCTGGAACGGGAGCATCGAGGAGGGCCCGGGTTCGTGGCAGGGGTGGAGCTCAGAGAGAGCGGGGGGCTGGTTGGCCCGCACTGCCTACGACGATGACATACAGAGGGCAAGGTGGGGCGACCTACCAGATCCCCTTTGCCTCTCCTCCGGCTGATCATGAGTTGGTCGGTGTCCCCGACTTGCCTCCGGTATGTATTATTGCATTTCGCATCTTGCACTGTCGTTTCATTTATTTCGTTTCTTTGATATTCTGCAGAATATTGATGCATCTGAGACTTTTGCAGGCTTCCTCCGAGTACACCCGGCAGTCCCTGGAGCTGAATGCCTCCATGATGGGGATGTTGCAGCGGACTTTCGACCTCCTGGCCCTCTATAGCATTCCGGTATGTTCTTCTGACCACAGTCTCAAACCATACATAAACTGCTTCACATAATCCGATGCATAACACAACACTTGACACACTGATCTCACAGCATTCATACACTGCATTCTGCACTGGTAAACTGTTCATGGCATTCACACACTGTACTCATACACTGCATTCTGCACTGATAAACTATTCACGGCATTCACACACTGTACTCATACACTGCATTCTACACTGATAAACTGCTCACGGCATACTGATGCATTTGCCTTTTGTACTTTTCAGCCTCCCTTCCAAATTCCCACTGTAGGAGGTGCTCCCGCTGGACCTTCCGTTCCTGTCCAAGGAAGAGATGAGGAGGGCAGAGTATTCCCCCGTACCAAGGTGGGGCGCACTCACGTCGGGAGTAGCTCTCGGGCGCCAGTTCCAGATGATGACGAGGAGTCATCTGAGGCGGAGACAGAGGCAGAGGCAAAGTCATCGGAGGAGGAAACCGGAGACGGCTCGGACTCGGGCTCAGATGACAGTGCTGATGATGCTCCTGGACCTTCGTCCAAGAAGAGGACTAGGAGACTGATAGCCCCCAGAGCCACTTTGACGTTTGATACAGATTTTTGCTGTTTTTCTTCTTTTCTGCACTTTTTCCTTTTTTGTTGGTAGCTAGGATACTTTGTACTGCCGCAGGCAGATTTTGTTTCCCAAAACTTATGTACTTGAAAAGATGATGAAATGAAACAAACTTTTTTGTCTGAAAGTGTTACATTTTTATATCTTTACATTGCATTGCATTGCATCATATTACACCTCAATGTAAATGAAATTGATTTATTGTCTGAAAATTGAACACTTGCACTGTAATAATCAGATAACGAACCCACTAATGGCACAAAAAAAAAAAAAAAAAGAAGCCCAAGCAACCCACTTCTATTCTAAACACACAACCCTTATTCTGCTGAGGATTAATTTGCATACAGCCCATAACACAGCACTTGGTTCATTCTGCACACGGTAAATTCTGAACAAACGGCCCAATCTGACAAGACGGACTACAAAGGTGAAACTAGCTGAAGTTGAAACACAGTCAAAATGCCCCAAATTTTCCTTTTCTCCTTTTGCTTTGCCTAAATGTGGAGATTGGCACAGCATTCTGAGCACAAACGATCTTTGAAATTGAAAAAGAGTTTTAACCTGGGTATCGAGCCTACAACTGAACACAGCGGGAAACGACTCAAACAAAAGGCACACGACCTAATCACAACGAGACACGCTCGGAAAAGGCCCAAAATGAAAATTGGGCTATACAAGACAAAAGACACGACACACGGACGTGTTTACAAAAACGAAAGACGTTAGATCTCGGGGAGCCAGTCCCTCCGGGTATGTTTCCCACCCTTTCTGATTCGTGATTCTCACATCACTCGACCCTCAGGCTCGGTTTTTCTCTCAAAACCTTATCCTTACTTTTTCTCTCATCGTACATCTCTCTATTCTTTATTCTCTCATTTTTTTGTCCCTCCCCAGGGTGATTAATGGATGAAGAGGAAGTTGCGGGTTCGCCCAACACTATTGGCTCACGGCTATTTCTTCGGCGACGTCTAGTCGATGTTTCAGGCAAGAAACGGTGTATCTTGGTCTGTCCCGATTTGTGCTTCGCACTTGGTTCAATACCTCGTTGCTTGGAGGTTTTCTTTTTTTTTTTTTTTTGAGGGCTTTCAGCCCTTTACAGATAGCTTTGGTTGTGCCTTCTTTCTGGCGAATAGGGTGCCCTTCTGGCAGGTATGTTGATGACTGGGGGGGGGGGGGGGAAAGACAGAACACTTGACTCGACTGTGCCCTGGTTCATCACTTTGACCCTTTTTTTTGGTTTTCCTACTGAAGCAGTTTTGACCAAAATGAGAGTTAAATTAACATGCTTGTTCAATTTTTGATTTGAAATCATGCAAGTTAGACTATAAGCACTGAAAATTTTCCCGTCCGGGTCCCAGAAATGGTCTAGTTTTGGAAAATGAAATAGTTTTCGAGAAAATAGTCAACCTTAGTAAAAATTTTCAAAAACTATTTTTGCAACCGGCCGATGCTCAACGGGCACAGAACTTACTCTTGAGATGTGCAACCTCGGATTGGAGGCAATGGAAAATTGCCCCTTGCTTGAAAGGGGTGCATGGCAACGGAAAGTTGCCCCTGGTTTGAACGACGACTCATGGCAACTCATGGCAACGGAAAGTTGCCCCTTGTTTGGATGATGCTGCAGCATGCTGAAAATCAGTCCTCATCGGTGATGATTGCAAACGAATTCTTAGACACGGAGAAGACGAAGACGGTCTGGACCAATATATGGACACAGTCATTGTGAGAGCATTGGCGGCTGGACTTCAAGGGGAAGTTGCCTACGTGGTTCCGGTTGTCACAACCGAACTATCAGATTTAGAGGAGGCAAAGGTGAACAAAACCATTGCATGGACTGAGACGCTATGAAAGCGTTGGGGGCTGGACTTCTAGATGAAGTTGCCTACGTATCCCAAACATGGGAATCAAGCCTTACGTAGTTCCGGTTAAGGTACACTCGGGTATTTTAACCTTTACTTTTTAGGCTCTAACTTTTACCAAGGCGCCCGATGCTGGTTTTCGACCTTGCGAGCTTTTTTTTTTTCTTTTCTTTTTCTTTTTCTTTTTTTTTCTTCTTTTTTGCATATATTTTTTTCTTTTTTATTATTTTTTATTTTATTTTTTCCTTGCTCTAACTTTTGCCTGGGTCGCCCTTCCGGGTTTTCGGCCCAGCGAGCCTCTCAAGGGGTAAAAGTGTAACAAGTCCGTGCCAAATGGTTTTAAAGTTGAAGCCCTCTGTATCCAGGAGAGTGGCTGTTGTATTGATCTGCAGAAGGATTCATCACGGTTGCTTCACGAGCTTCTTGCGGTGAGATCCGACCTTCTTGTTCTGATTTTGGTGCCTCTTACTCGAGGGCCGCTTCAAATCTGGCCACACGGGCCTCACATGATGGTTGACCGTTGGACGTTCTGAATAGGTTCAAGGTTCGCAAGCAAACGGACTGAATCTTGAGGCTGAGAGCGATCCTAGGCTGCACAATCTCAAGAGCGATTCCACACAGGTCTTCGCAAGATCGCGCAAAACATTTTGTTTTTGAAAGTTTTTACGAAAGCGACAAATCGCTCGCGCTGAAGATAGTGTGGAACCAGTCTGGGTCAAGCCAGGGTCCTTCTCAGTACTCACGCTAACAAGCATGATTTCATTCATTAAAAGGCTTAGCATGCCTATCTTTCTCTCAAATTTGATCAAAGTTTTGTAAAAAACCCGAGGAATTCCTTCCTCTTCGTTTTCACCGCAGTGTTTCAAAAAGGTTTGAAAAACTTAGGTCATTACAATGATTTTCATGGCACAAGAGAGCAGGTAGAATGTACTGCCGTCCCATCCAAATCCTCTGGCATAACTAGCTCAAAATAGCAATAAGCACGGAAACATGATAGCCGCAGCTGTTTCATTCAGATTTCTTGGTTACAACTGGCTCCACAGCAGAGACAGACTCAAAAAGAAAACAAAAGGAGTAATTACAAAACAAAACGGTGTTCGAGGCAACTACCCCGGAATCACCTGACATCCTATACAAAGGGGATTGACTCGCTATAACAAGACGGACCCTTAAGCCAAAAAGGACTGACTTACGACAATGAGACAGACTCAAAACAGAACAAAAGACTGACTCGACACCCAAGCCAGAATTTGCAAAACTAGTAGTCGCAGATGCTCAAAAATGCGTGCCAGACGCCATATCCAAAAATATACCAAGCGCCGCCCGCAGGTGGTTCACTTCCTGATTACATACTTGCAGTATCAGTATCCTCAAAGTCCAACAGCTGAGTAGTAACGGACTTGGCTGAGGTGGGCGGGAGGATAACCTCGTTGTCGATCAAATCTTGCACCTCATGACGGAGGCGGAAACAATTATCGGTAGCATGACCTGTTTGCTGGTGGTACGCACAGTACAAAGCAGCATCATGTGTGGGAGGGAGATTCTTCGGGAGAGGTCTGGGCTCCAGGGGTTTAAGGTGCCCTCTTTCGGCCAGGATCTGAAGTGCCTTGGACAATGGCATGTAAAGAGCGTGAAAGACCCTGCGCCCTCGGGGCAGGTACTTCGAAGTCTGAGTATTCTTGCTAGACGCACTAGCGAACGGGTCGGCAGGCACTGCCTTAACTTTCTGATCCTTTCCAGGTGCAGGGTTGGGAATGGGAGGAACTGTTCTGGCATGACGGGGCCTATCCTGGTTTTCTGACTGGCTGGTACTGCCTTCAGTTGGAGCGGGGAAGACATCATCCACGGTCTTGGTCAGGACTGCGAATACTTGTTGCTTACTCATTCCTCCGGCCTTCAAAGCCTTGACTGCCCACAGCAGTTGTTCAATGGGATCGGCATCTGCCTTTACTTTGTCTGTACCTCTGGCCTCAGCCTGCTTTGGTTTTGGGTTGATGTTGATACGTCATTGTTATAGTTGGAGGCCATCTCCGGTTGGCTAAGCTCGATCACAATCTGTCCCAGTAATGGGGGCTCCTGGGGTACAAAATGCCCAGCATATGGTGCGGCTGGTGGCGAAGCTGACATTCCGTAGGCGAGATCCGCCACGGACCTCTAGAGGTCACCTATCATCCCCATCAACTCGAATGTGGTGGGCTCATGAGCCTGATACAACTGGGGGGTCCAAACCGGGTGCGCGGCAGGCGACCTGGGTGGATGCGGCACATCGGCATTGGTCTCACTTTGCAGAGTGATTCCTTGATCTAATGCGGCTGTCATAACCACAATCTCTTCCGAATTCTGCGTCATCATAGGTCCACTGTTCTGAGCGGTGACTGACGGGTCAGATATCTGTCTTGCCTCAGCAAGGGGGAACACTAGCTATTCTGTATCAACTCTCTGAACTGAAAAGAAATACAAGCAGCATTTCATCCCAAACGGATCAAACGCAGGTGTAGCCGAACAACTGTACTCTACTACTGATCACTGTTCCCCAGAATCACTGCCTCGAAATACTGAATCAGATACCCACAGATATAACTGATTCTCACAAATACTGACACTGGTGCCCTCGGGCCTGATACTCATACTTGCAAACTGATATCCGCGTTCCCCTGTAGAGATACACTCTAAAAGCACATAGCATGTAAAAGGGAGCCAAAACACGCCTATGTTGGGGTAGGGTTTCCCTGTCTTATTTTGTCAGGAGCTAGGGTTTCACTACGCACGCAGCGGTTTCAAACAACCTAGATCGGGTAAGCAACCTGTCCTAGTTTGGAATGGTCATTATGGATTCCGACTATGCACTAGGTCGAATGGTCAAAAGGGGTGCCCCGGTAAAACCGGGGTTTGTGTTCCCATACTGGCAGAGCCCGCAACCGGTCAGCCTTACGGCGTGCTTTGACGAAGTCAAGCCTCCGGCAAACCGCTCAGGAATAGCAGATGGCCAACACGGTGTCCTAGGCGCACCAATGCACATGCAATGCAAAAAACACATACGTGTAGTCAAAACAAGATATCACGAGTTCGAGTCAAGCTCTCTAAACTCCCCAGCAGAGTCCAGAAACTGTAGACGTCCCCGAACGCCCCGGGAGGATGACTCCCGTTCTGTTCGTTTTGTGGGTCTACTACAGTTCAGGACTCAAATTGTCACGGTTCGTAATCTGAACCAAAGAGTCCAAATCTGGCAAATCGTTTTGAGAAAACAAATTTTTAGAAAAGAAGTGCCAAACATGGACTGCTTTGCCAGATACAGAGTCGCCACCTAAATATTTTTAATGGGGGAATTTAGGAAACCTTGACTCGGTGCCGAAGGCCACGTGTCCGTCATCACCAAAGTTGCCTCGGCTCGGGAACTTGGGTACGATTGGGGAAGGTCATCTATGAGCACCCCCTCTCGCCCGATCCGAAGATCGGCCTCTACTAACCGTGATATTTTGTTTTGAAAACATTACGCGTTCTTATTCGGTTATTAGCCTAGAATTACTATGTTATGCGCGCAGCAAACAAGTATAGACTAGATCGCCTAATTTGGGAAAACATTGCATATCCG
>JAPPVO010001189.1:0-19613 GCA_030407325.1 Camellia japonica | reverse complement strand
TAGCCTTGGTGTACCCATCCTCAATGTCGGGAATGTAGTTAATTCCTTGTGCCTTTTTGAATTGCTTCTCAAGGTTAGCAATTTTTAGCAAGGTTGGGTTGAGATCATTACTATCAAGGGAAAAAAGCCTCTCATTAGGCTGCACCAGGGGTCTGGAAACTCAAGCTTGAGCCAACTCTTCTCAAGGATCTGGACCCTATAAATCTTTAGCTAGCAGAGGTGGGTCAATGTTCAGTTAAGGGCCCAGGACTGGATGTGGGGTAAATGCCTCAGATGGGCGTTGCATTTTAGCAATGGTCTCATCTTACACGACAATTTTGTAGTTTAGGGCCATTATCATGGCCACAACTTCTTATGGACTCTGAGCCATCACGGGTCTGGTGAGTTGGCAATCGGAGAAATGGATAGGCGTAAGCTGAGAGCTGACTAACAAGGATTTTGACCTGTTTATACTTGATGCATCTGAACTGGATTAGTCTAGACGGGTTCGACTGGATTAGGGATTTTTTAGAATGGTCTTTTGGCATTGGATAGATCTTTTATGAATTGACCTTTGTGGATCAAATGGACCGAACCTTTGCTGAGTGGGTTTTTTTTTTCTAAGATTGGATGGACTGGGATGGGTTAAGGGTTTCTGGGTCAGATTGGGCTTGGCCTTTGCTGAGTTGGGTACTGCTCATTCTTTGGCTCAGACAAACCTAGCATTAAAAACAAAAATGCTCCATCGGATCATGGTACCAGGTATGCTGGTCAAAACAAAGCAAGATACAATTTTTGGCCCTGGTTCTAGTTTTGTTGAAAATTCATCTATATCAAACACAAACCCCTAGATTTTGACCCAAATTCTGATTCTGATATGATCCTCAAGTTTGAAAAGAATCACCTCAAGATTAAGACTCTTCTAGGATTGCACCACACATTTCCAAAGATTTCACAGTTTGCACAAAAGCATTCAAAACACCCCTATGAAAGGTCAGGGTTTTCCTGTCCTAGATTTGACATGATCTAGGGTTTTACTACTTCAAGCAAGTAGTTTCACAAAATCCTGCATATGGGTGAGCATCTTGTCCTACGTTGGAACAGTCACTATGGCTTTACTATATGCAGCTAGGTTGATTGGTCAAAAGGGGTACCGAGGCAAGATTACCTAATATACCTCTCACACCTTACACCGAGAAATGAAAGGAGGATTAAGCGATACGATGGTAATCCAGATCTAACGGTTGTGTTTTCAACATGGTAGAGCCCACGACCGACCAGTTTTTAGATGACCAATGAAAATGCAATGCAAAGAACATATATCTAGAAATAAAATGTCACATCATGAAGTTCGAGTCAAGTTCTCTAATGTCCCAAATAAAGTCGCCAGAAACTGTAGCTTGCTTGTTGTGCTTCTTGGAGGGGTTTAGTCTCTTCAGATACAATAGCTCCACAGTTCGAACTCCCGTGGTTCTAAATCTGGTTTCACAAGTGCAATGTGAAATAGATTAAACAAACGAGAGTCTAAATCCGAAAAATCTTTGAAAAATTGATTTACAATCAGAAATGCCAAAAATGGAGTGCATTCCCAGATTTCAGAGTCCCCACATAAATATTTTTAGGAAATTTAGGAAACCCGTGAGTCGTGCCAAAGGCCACTTGTCCATCGTAACCAAAGTGTCTCGGCTCGGGAACTTAGGTATGAGAGGGGAAGGTCACGAATTGAGCACCCCACTCACTCGATCAGAGATCGGTTTCTACTAATCATGATGTGATTTTTATGTACATTATACGCTCTTGTTTCGATTATTATGCTAATATTACTACATGAGGCACACAAGTATAGACTAAGTCACTCACTTTGGAATGCTTTGATTTCATGTTTGTTTGAAAAGTGTTTTGAATATGTGTCATTTGAAAAAGTGAGCTCATACGTACATTAATCAAATGTTTTCCAATTTAAGCAAATTAACCTTCATCCACAGGCATTCAAGAGGTATATCAAATAAGCACTTAGCCTCATGATAATATGCTTGATATGGAAACACTAACATACATGCAATATGCTTAAGAGAAAATGCTCACCTAGTACTCAACTGAGGCAAGCCAGAGTAGGAGAAAATAGTAAGAAAAATGCATGTTCTAATATGCAAGTGACTAATGCAACACAAACAAAATGCAACTATTAAATTCGGCTTATTAACATGACATGTGGACCACTTCAAAGCATGCTTTTAGCATACGTATTCAAGTAAGTAGTAAACGACAATAAAGTTAAAGTGAGGAACCGAACCAAATGCATGCAAAAATGAATATTTACACATGGTAATGATATGAGACCAAAAATATGATACTTCATGAAATCCATCATAAGCAAGTAAATGAAAGGGAGATACACAATATTACAAGTTTGCCTTAATGCAAGAGGGTCCGAATGTCCAAATTTAAACTAATTATTACAATGCCAAATTAACTAATTTAACTAGCTATTACAATAACTAAAGTTAACTAGCTATTACAAATTCAAATGAATCTAATTAATTTAAACATACTACTTATCAAAGCATTAATTTTGAAGGGACCATGGGAAATGAAGCGTTGCACACGCACAAATAAGAACGTCCTTCCAGAAACCTCTTTATTTTGCTTCCAGAATCTGTTCTATTTGCAGTCAAAATTATTCTGTTTCTGTCTGAGCTTCTGCTCTTTCTTCCATAAAAAAGACACTACCTACACAACAAAATATGGCTAGTCGGCCTCAAGAAGTGGTCGGTCAGACAGAAAGGTGGCCGATGCATGATGATCTATGAACCGATAGGACAAAGGCTCAATAAATGAAAATGAAAGACTAACAAAACCTATCCCCTATCATGGAATTACCTTAAGGGAAGTGGTAGACATTGCTTCTTGAATCATTAACATCACTAAAGAGTGTAATTACTTGAGAGGCAATGGGTTCAATATAATGTCCGATTGAACCCAAACCAATTTTATTACTTTTTATTTTATTTTATTTTATTTTATTTTTTACCTCTTTTAATCCAATTTTAACCTCTTTTACATTACCTTGCCATTCTTTATTCAATTTTCTCCAAAAGTGATCATTATGTCCACTAAGTGCAAAAAAGGTGATAAAGAGAAGTGTCAAACAAAAAGTTGTGCTTAACATGAGAGGGATGTAATGTCTTGGTAATGAACCTCTAAAGATATTTAAACCATTAAGTATGGAAAGTCTCTTTTCATGAGTTAAACAACAAACTAGTGTTTAAGACAACTCTTAATCAAAGAAAGCAAAGAAATGAGGGAGGTTGCATAGATGATTATGCACAGGTGGCTAGGACAAGTATGAATATTTACATGAAAATTATGTAAAAAAGGCTATCAACTAAAATATATTGGTGTCTATGGCCTAAACCACCAAATCTATGAGGACTTACAATGCCACAAATATAATATTCAAAGCATAAGCTAAATAAACACACTAAACATCCCCTAAGTATTACAAAACAGTACTGAAAATAATTTTGAAAAGTAGAAAAAGTAAACAACAATGGAAGAGAACAAAGGTAGTAAGAAAGCCAAAGAAATGGTGGCTAATCCCCCCCATTTTTGGACCTTAAAATCACATATTTTAGCCTCTAAAACCTCTGAAAATCATTAGCTAAAAGTAAAGAAACAAGTGGAAAAACAAGCATATAAGCTATGGGATAAGGTCTATGAAAGGGTGGTTAACCCATCCACCTTTGGTAGCTTTTAAATCACAAGTTTCAGCAATTGAAAATAGTCCAAAATAGTGTGAAAAAAAGGGGAAAAATTAGTAGAAATAAGAGAGAAGATGGCAAAAGCTATACCTCTTGAAGAGAGGATGTTCTTTGGTTCACAAACCACAAAGTGCTCACTCGTAAGAGCTAAAATTTTGGCTTAATAATCTGAACAAGGAGCCTTAAAATTTTGGTTCAGGAAGTGTATGTATATTGCAAGATAGAGAGAGAGTGTGTTTGGCAAGTTTTTGGCTCTGGACAAATTTTTCTAAGCTAAAACCATGAGGGATGGTCACCTATTTATATAAAAACATGTTTCTCTATCGGAAATATCTGTCTTGAGCCAGCTGTTGCAAGACATGTACAAGGGAGGGAACAACTAGCAACAAATATCTGCCTGCCAGGAAACATAGCCGGCCGGGCATGGAAAGGGACGGCTGACTAATAAAAATTGGCCTGCCTGCCACTTTTTGGCCACCAGGCTTCTAAGTGGTCAGGCTAGAAAAAAAAATAGGCTTTGGTCTAAAGGAGGTGCAAGATTTTAGGCTTTGAAACTTAAAATCGAAGCTCTTTGCTGAAGAAATTGAATGATTAGTACAGCGTACTAATTCATCATTGAGTGTTCACTATGAGGGGCCCAGGTCTTAAGGACGGTAAAAAATGAGGGTCTACAGTTGCCCCTCTTTGACAAAGCTCGAAGTCATGAAATGACGTGAGTGAATGTCAAAGCCCGAATGTGACCCATTTTGACAGGGCTGTAAGATTTAGGCAAACAAACAAAATGCAGATGTAGTTGGTTGAACCCGAAGGTTGCTTACATATCCCTTTGCAAGGAATCAAACCGGCATGGTCCAAGGGCATGATGCAAATTATACACAATGTAATAAAATAATCAAACCACAAGCAGTGCATAACACACGAATACCATAAAGGGATAGATATGCAAATCAAACTACATTAACAAACAAAAGGTGCCGACACCCTCAAACCACAATTCTTATAGAATAGGTGCGTACACATGCAGAACTATGCCTTTTGCAGAAAGAGTACAAGTAATTGGGTGGTATGATATAGGTAAGGAATGATCTGCTAGGTAATGATCTACTGGGAAATAACAATGCCATAGGATGATAATCATTTTGAACGCATTTACGTGAAAAAGGTAAATGCAACAAAATAAAGTATAATGTAATGGATGCGATGGATGAAGTGGATAGAATGGATAGGGGGTGCAGGCTGAACTACGTCTTACTTAGATAAGACGTAGACACAGACCAACCACGTCTAACACAGAAAAGGTGTCGAAACCCTCATACCACAATTCTTGCAGAATAGGCGCATACACATGTAGAGCTATGTTTTAACGTGAGAAAGGGATGAGCATATGCCAAACTAAGCGTAACATGGAAAGGATGCAGGTAATAAAATGGTATGATGTAATGAGTGTAATGGATAATGTAGTAGATACATGTAATGGATGTTATATGCAATGCTATAGAGGTACAAGATAATAGATATGATGTAGCAGCTAGGAAGTGGTACCTTAGAAAGTACCTTACAGGGGCAATCAACGATGACTCGCCTCATGTTGCTAGTGATCTTCTTTATCTTGCGCTTCCAAACCACAGGTACTACTTTTCTTCTTGGTTATGTTTGCAACTTTCCCTATTCTCCAACAGGGTGATAGACTAGGTTGGTTTAGTATCCAAAATTGAGGCACACACAAATACCTTAACCTATGGGGCTACCATGCAAATTTCAAGCTGAGGATACACCCATAGGTTTTTAAGCTAGACTTTAATCTAGGAAATTCCAAAACCTTTGTGTTCTAGACCTCAGCCATTCGAACTCTAGTTTCCACCATCCCAGTTGGCCTCCTGGGAACTCACTACAAATATGGTCAAGTGGCTATACCAGATCGCTTGAAGTCGTTAGGGCACAACAAACACCAAAGGAATTTGCACTTTTAGAGTATTTAAGGTCTCATAGACCCAATGAGTGCACAAGACAGTGCGGGTAAGGTGCACAAGATAGTGCAATGTAGGTGGAATACACAAAACAGTGCGATGCAAGTGCACAAAACAGTGCGATGTGGGTGCGCAAAATAGTGCGATGCAATGAATGCACAAAATAGTGCTGTGTAACAGCACAAGACAGCACGGTGTAGATGGAATGCAAAAAACAGTGCGATGCAAGTGAATGCACAAAACAGTTTGATGTAAGCTGAATGCACAAAACAATGCGGTGTAAGTTGCACAAGACAGTGCGATACTTGTTGAATGCACAAAATTGTGCAATGCAAGTTAAATGCACAAAACACTGCGATGCAAGTTGCACAAGACAGTGCGATGCAGGGTGCACAAGACAGTGTGATGTCAGTTGAATGCACAAAACAGTGCTATGTAGGGCGCACAAAACAGTGCTATGTAGGGTGCACAAAACAGTGTGATATAAGATAAATGCACAAAATAGTGCTATATGGGTGCACAAAATAGTGCGATACAAGATGAACACACAAAATAGTGCGATATAAGATGCACAAAATAGTGCTATATAGGGTGCACAAAACAATGCGATATGGGTGAATGCACAAAATAGTGCGATGCAGGTGCACAAAATAGTGCTACGTGGTTGAATACACAAAATAGTGCGATGCAAGGTGCACAAGACAATGCTGTGAGGGGTACAATGCACAAGATAGTGTGATACAGAGTGCACAAGATAGTGCTATGTAGGCACTTGCAGAATGAATGTACAAAATAGTGGATCCAAATGCATAAGACAGTGCATCATGTACCTTATGAAATGAGTGTATTGCAACTTGCCACAACTTATTGAAATGTAACTGAAAAACACTGCGGAAGGTAACTCAATGAAACTCTGCCATTATATGTACAGAACGAAGTCAAGAGTAAGAGCAACTAATCACGTAGTTCAAATCAACCAGAGTGTATGAGCATGCATGCATAATCCAAAGCACATGTATTAATTAGAGGGAATATAGCAATCCCAAGAGAGTTTTCAAATGGTCGGAGGCAACTTTTGAAAGCTGACTCATATCAGAATCATCATGGTGGTGAGCTCACCCTAACCTAAGGGGAAGTGCCCAGCAAATGGCTTTGAGTGGATTGAGAGAAAGGTTGGGTTCATGCCCCTTGTTCAATTGATGGTCCGATCAGATGTACTGAAAATTGTAACTAGTTTCCAGTCACTAGCCACCATTTTTAGCATTATGTTGGCACATGTGATGGGGATCATCAAATCCTTGAATGGTTGCCAACCAATCAGACTCATGTTTCTCTTCTTTCTCGACATGTTGAGAACTTACTCCAGTCTCCTCCAAAGTAGTGACGGATTCCTCACATATGTTGCTATGATCATGAATGCGATGCCTTTGTATGGGCACTCTTAGTTTGTTTATGAATTCCACACATGGACTTGTTTTTGAGTTTGGAGCAAACATTCATGTATGGAATTTTGGCGATGCCACTCTGTTGAACTTTTGAGTGACAGACTCGGTAGGGTGACTCGATGAAGTACGCAAACTGAGACAAGTACTGGGCATGACACAACAGAACACATAACTATCCCAAAAGTAGAAAAAGACTCAACGTGGTTGATCATTCATAGTGCCCCTAGTATTACTCATGTTCCCTTTAGAACTCAATTTCGTAAAACCCGAGTTTCGATTCATTTTTTTTGCTCAAGATAGAGATTTTACTGATAAGTTCAAGTATTGAAAATTTCCCCACTTGCTGATTCAAGCGAGTTCTTACCCAACGCAAGTATGTGATGTGCACAATAGTTGGTATAGCTCATGGATTGATGTGAAGCTGACGAAGTGAATTGGGCAAGATAATCGAGTTAAGATGAATAAGATGGACGGTTAAGACCGAACTTCAGGATAAAGTTGCCTACATATCCCAGGAATGGGAATTAGGTGAACGTAGTTCATAGCTGAGGTTCACTCGAGTGTTGACACTCTCCTTTTGCGCTCTAACTTTTGCCAAAGTCACCCCTACGGGGTTTTCAACCTTACAAGCTATATTAGTTTGATTTCTCATTTTTCATGCTCTCACTTTTGCCTAGGTCACCCTTTCTGATTTTCGGCCAAGGGAGCCTCTCAAGGATAGCGTTACAATTTTTGCAGTGAATTTGATCCATAGTCATCCTTGCCCCAACACTAAAGCTAGCTTCAACTTGATTTGAGCTCGGTTCTCCATTCCGTTATGCATGTCTTCTTCCATTCTTTCGCTCTATTTTCAAAGTTGGTTCTTCTCGCAATGTGGTACTTCCTCACGTTGGCTTCTCCGGATTCAGACAAAAGTTCCCTTCCTCATAGCTGATTGGATTTCATTCCAATGGATACCTTTGGCTTGATGGTTGACTTATTTTTCCTTCATTTTCTTTTTTTTTTTTTTCCTTTTTCCTTTTTCCTTTTCTTTTTCTTTTTCTTTTTCTTTTCTTCTTGGTTTCTTTTTTCAGTTCTTTTTTGAAGGAATGAAAACACCAGGGAGAGAAATTCTATAATTGTGGGGTCTAAAAGCCGTCTTATAGAGATGGCAACCGGGCAGGGCGGGGCCGAGGACTACACTTTCCGTCCCCGATCCCCGAAAGTGACAAATTCCTCATCTCCGCCTTGATCCCTGATGGGGATCCATTACCCGCCCCTACCCCCGCTCCCGATCAAGGATCGCGTATCCCCGACCACGAAAAATATTGCACTTTTCGGTAAACTGAGTAAGGACAAAGTGGAAATAAATAAAAAGGAGCAGAACTCTTTGAAAAATATTTAAAAACATCTTATTTATAGGTTTGGAGTGGAAGGAATAGGAAGGGAGGGAAGAAAACAAGTTGGGGAAAGGTTGGGCATCAAACCGTTAAGATATAAATGAGCAACCTTCACTAAAATAGGTATATCTCTTTGCGAACTTATAATTTAGATATGAGGCCACCACCATTGGAAAGTAGACTTCCAAGGCTTCAATTTAGACTCAATAATCACCTAAAAGCGAGAACAGATGAGGGAGATATGCCCGTTTGAAGTTGGGCCTAAAAGTAGATTTTTGTGGCCGGTTGGCCACTTTTTGTGGACAGCCGTACAAGTACTTGGCTGGCCGGCCAAGTGTCCCAAGAGGTAGTTTTTTACAACCAAGTGTCCCCACTAGTGGCTGGCCGGTCAGTTGTGCCTGCAGAATAGATATTTTGCTGCTAGCTGTGCAAGCTGTTCCCACAGGTGCATGCACTGCACCAGCTGTCTCTATACAGATATTTCTGACAGTGGCACTTGTTTTTCTATATATAGAAGACCACCCTCTTGGTTTTAGGTTAGAAAAAATTCCAAAAAGCTCCAATACTTCCATAGCACTCTCTGTCTCTATCTTGCAACCTATACACTCTCTCTCTATACTTCCTAAACCAAAAATTTGGCTCTTCTTACTGAGGTTCTTGAGCTCAAATCTTAGCCATCGAGAGTGAGAACTTGTTGGCTTGTGAACAAAAGTGTTACTTCTATTCAAGAGGTATAACTACTAGCTCCTTTGCACTACTTCTTTCCTATCTTTTCTTACTGTTTTTGGGCTGGTTTTCAACTATTTTTATGGGCTGAAGCTTGTGGTTTGAGGCTATTAAAGGTAGAAAGGTTAATCACCATTCTTTGTGCCTTGTCTCCTAAGCCTTTGCCCTTGTGTTTCTCATGTCTTCATTAACTTTTTTCCAACTTTTTACCACTGTTTTTTAGAGTTTTTCAGAGGCTAAAAATGTGGAGGGGTTATCCACCCCTTCTTATGCTTGTTTACTAGCTCAATTTCTCCATTGTTTTAGCTAACTTTTTAAAGCTTTTTCATACTATTTCTAGCACTGTTTTTTTTTTCCTCTATTTTAGGACTATTTTAGGATGTTTCTTTCATTTATGCTTTATATAGCATGCTTGTAGTGTAGCGGTCCTCATAAGTCTAGTGGTTTAAGCCTTAGCCACCGACCTATTTGAGTTGATAGCATTTATTTCATGCTTTTCATACTTGTGTGCAGCTCTAATCACCTCTACAACCTCCCTCCTTTCTTAGCTTTTTATTTCTTTGAGAATTGTTTCAACTAAGTGTTGTTTAAGCTTGAGAAAGAGACCCTTCAATGCTAAATGGTTTAATCTCTTCAAAGGTTCATTACCAGGGCATTACTTCTCTTTCATGCCCAAAACAACTTCTTGTTTGACACTCCTCTCTATTTAGTAGACTTAATACTCATTTTTTGACTAAAATGAATAATGAATGGAAAGGTAATTAAAAGAGGCAATAAAACATGGACTAAAATGAAACAAGATAATAAAATCAAGTTTGGGGTTCAATCAGACGTTAATTGAACCCTTTGAGTCTAGAGTCATTTCATACTTTCAGTGATGAAAATGGTTCAAGATTCAATGTCAACCACCTCCCTTGATCAATACCATGATAAGGAGGAGGTTCATGAGTCTTTCATATCATTTATTGAAATTGTATCCCTTGATTCATAAGACATCACACAATGAATTTGGGTCAATTGATGGCTTGCGAATCGACCATTCCCCTCCTTCGATTTGTTTAATGATAAAGAGAGGCATGGTGGACAAACATCCCCTGAAAATACTCTCTTTGCGCTCTGTTTAATGTCTATTGTAGTAGGGCAGTATAAAACATTAGTGGCCAGCCAGCTACCTTTACTGTACGGCCGACCACTTCTTCTAGCCTGCCGGCCACCTTTTTCAGCCGGGTAGTGTTATTTTTTCTTGTAGAACAGAGCAGGGGATGAGGTAAAAATAGCGCATTTTTCTGACTACAAAACAAAAGTATTTTTGCAGTCAAATAGAGAGCATTTTCAAATGGAAATCCGTGTGCATGCATGAGTCATTTCTCGCTTCTCGGGGCCTGTTAAAATTGTGTTCACTAGTAGTGTGTTGCAATTAATTAGCTAGTTAGAATAGCAATTTAATTTGTGTTGTAAATAGTTAGTTAATTCATGTTGTAAAGTGATTAATTAGTTAGAGTAGTTAGTTCATTTTGATTTGTAATTACTGCATCAGATTAATTAGATAGCAATTTATTTTTGTATTGTAATAATTATCTTGCGTAGGTAATTTATTTCATTTGGTTTGTAATAGCTAGTTAATTAGCTTAAATTAGCTAGGGCATTTATTCGAATCCTCCTGTGCGAGGGCAAATTGTAATAATTTGTGTATGTCTTCCAACCCCCGTTCTTTCTCCCTTTTATTTACCCGCTTATGATGGATTGTAACATCATGTTTCCTTAGCATTTTCCATGTTTGCATACACTCGTGTCGCATGCATTTACGATTTGGCTCATCATACTAAAAATATAGTCTGGCCCTTTCTATTTTATGTATGTTTATGCATTTGAAAAGGCACATGATCAATCAAAAAGGGTTACAATTCTATGTCAAGTCTTGGGATGTGGGTGGGTACACTACTAAAAAATGTATCTTTCGCTATGGAGTTTTTTTGTGATGGTGTAAATGGCGTGGTAAAAATGTACTTTTTGAGATGGCAACATTACCGTCTCAAATAATATGTTTATTTGTGACAGCAATATCGTATTGTCGCAAATAATGTTTATTTGCATATTATTTGCGACGAAAATATCTTATTGTCAACAGTATCATTATTGTCTCAAATAAGTTTCTACGAAACTACGGCTTTTTGGAAATTCTCAAATAAGACTAATGATTTTGCCCTATCTGTTTTGTCATTGACTCTCTGCTTGCAGGTCATAGCTGTGCTCTCTCTCTCTCTCTCTCTCAGGTCACTCTCCCTTTATCTGACCCTCATTGTGGCCACTACAACTGCGACCCGCAACATTCCGCCGCTCGTGTCCAACTTGTTTCATGTCCGCTTTCTCAACTGCCACCAGAGCTCTACCTTTTTCCTCCTCCACCATCGTGACCACCACCACAACACGAAGACTAGAGAGAAACCCCTAGCTTGTAACCTATAAGCCCTTACCCTTCTCTCTCTCTCTCTCTTCTCTCTCTCTCTCTCTCTCTCTCTCTCTCAACCCACAAACTCACTTCAATTTATAATTATAATTATAATTATAATAATAATTATTATTAGTATTTCAATCCACAAACTCATATCTTTTCTTCAGATTGTTGATTGGGAAATTTTATACACCAAAGTCTTATGACTTGCTGATATATATATCAATGAAAGTGACAAGTTAGTACAGAGGGTATCTTCTACAAAGATATGTTCTATTTACATCTTTATAATAGTTTGACTATGCTAGGTTTAGAAAGTTTTGCCGTGTTTGGTATATAGTTCTGATCATGATTCTACGCTCATATTTGAGTGTTGTGTTTGGATACAACTTTGAAAAATTAATTCTACACCCAGTTTTGCAAACTTGTTTCAGGCGGGGTTTTGAATTTTGAAATTTGGCCTACCCATTCGTCCTCCCGGATGTCCAGTCAGTCGTCCTGTCGGTTGGCCGGCTGGTTGACCAGAACAGTGCTCTTTTTTTCTTTTTTCTTTTTCCAAAATTGGCACTTGTTATTTTTTATATTTTAAATAAAAAATATTTTCGGAATTTTAAAAAAATTTTATGAGCTTTGAATAGAATTTTGGGTTGTGTGTTTGGTTATTAGTTGTAGTTTTTGAAGCAAATATCATATGTCACATCAAAAATTTCAAACTCAATTCAAAACTTTTTTTAAAACTCATAACCAAACAAATTTTCTACACTCAAATCATAATTCTAAAACTCACAAACTCAAAATACAACTCTATTCTCAAATCATGATTCTAAAACTCTATCAAACACTACCTTAGTTTTTCCCTCAGGATAATCTTACTTACAATTTTCTACTCATCTTTAGAAAGTTTTTATTTTTCCCTCAGGATAATCTTACTTACAATTTTCTACTCATCTTTGCATATTAAATTGACATTTTATGCTCATCTTGTTGGAACATATGTGAAGGTAGAGTCCCACATCGGATAAAGAATAAAGGAGATAAGTCTTAATATACATTAGATAAGCTCTCCACTTACAGGCTTACGCTCTTAAGTGGGTGTAAGTTTCAAATAATGTATATTGAGCCTTGATATGTTGTTTGTGGACTCTAAAGTTTTGCCCTAATGGATTGGGCCGGTATTGCTGTGTGCTTGTGGGCTCCCTAATTCCCTAACAACTAATATCAGAGCCGATGGCAAATGATCTATGTGCGGACTCTCCTAAAGCCTTGATGTTGGTGGGCTTGGACTTGCACAAAAACTCTTAATGGCGCAAGAAAAATCCATGATAACTCTTGATGGAGTAAGAAAAATCATGATAACTCTTGATGGGGTAAAGAAAATTCTTAATGCACGTGGCAAGGTTGGACCGCGACAAGGTGGCTCTCAATAGAGTATGATGGCTTATGATGAAGTGTGTGCAGGTGACCTATGCTAGACTTGATGTTGGAGAGTTATGGATTAAGATTAAGGGGGAGTGTGTAATGATCTACAATGAACTTGCTAATGATAGATCAAGACTCGAGGGGGGGCATGGAGAAGCCCAATGTTTGGTTCGCACATGAGGGGGAGATTGTTGGAACATGTGTGAAGGTAGAGTCCTATATCAGAGAAAGAGTAAAAGAGATAAGTATTAATATACATTAGATGGGCTCTCCACTTATAAGCTTAAATTTTTAAGTGGGTATGAGTTCTAAATAATATATGTTAGGCCTTGATATGACGTTTGTGGACTCTAAATTTCTCCCTAATGGATTGGGTCAGTATTGTTGTGCGCTTGTGGGTTCCCTAATTCCCTAGCACATCTTTCCCTTGATATTTTTTAATCTTAGGTTCTTATTTCTTACTTTATCTTTGGCATAAATTTCGGAGCTCCATGTTCAGCTTTCTGATGCTGAAATTCTTTTTGGTTTAACAAGGCAAGTTTAGTTATGTCAGGTGGTGCAACAAGATGTTGAAGGGTTCTATAAATCTAAAGGTTTTTCCCTGTTGATGCTTTAAATTTGTACCTTAAGAGAAGTTATAGAAGTCGACCCCTCATTGCATACTGGAGCTTGGTCATGTAGTTTACTTTCCTGGGTTTGAAGGATCTTTTTTTTCCCCTGCTTTGTTAACAAACACATGCTTGGACATAAAGGAGTAAAGTGCATTTTGCCCAAGTATAATGCATTTTGCCATCTATGAAGAAGTATGCTGGTTGTTCTACAAGAGAAGAGGATTTTGCTCAAGTTACCATGGCAGTCCAAGAGGGCCTCCTGATGAGTTTGATCGCAAAGGAGGGAGCATTAGATGATTACCAACAATCATTTGATGTATGCACTCTTTTTCGATCAAATTTATGTAAGTTGTTTCTATATTAAATTCTGTGTTATCTTGAATCTGTAACTTGCACTTTGTTTGATCTCACTTCAGTTCAGTTGTGTGGCTTTCCTTTTAATTATTAGTTTTTATAAATTCTATAGAAATAGTATCTTTGCAGCATAGGTACATTCAATCAAGTGTTTTGGGTGGTAATTGTTTTCTTACATTGGATTGTATTCCACCAATAACAAGGACAATAGAATAAAAAATCCTCTACCATGGTCATGTTTTTAAACCAGTTTGGTCTCTTGTGCTGCATATGTTTTTGGATGATAAACTTGTAATATGTTGAAGGACTCAAAAGAACCCATAGTTTTAGTCGTCAATAGTCAATTATATTTTTTAAATTATACATTTACCAACCAATGTTTTAGTCGCCAATGGTGAATTATATTTTTTTAAATTATACATTTACCGACCAATGTTTTAGTCGTCAATACTCAAGGAATCAGCGACCAAACCTTTTAGTCGCCAAAAGCTCATTCGTGGAAAAAAATAAAAATTACACTCACTAGCTTCTCATTGGCTCTTGTGAAGATTCAAACCATCAACCTCTCATACCATAAACCTTATACAACACACTCTTTATACTACGCCTCTATAACACCATATGATTATATATGCAACATATATTATTTATATAGTACATAGACCCGTATTAATATAAAAGTATACATATAAAGATAATTATTTTTTATTGAACATAATTTATGTAAAAATAAATTATTTAGTAGAAAAAAAAAGAGACCACTTTTGGCGATTAAACAAAATTTTAGTCGCCAATTCTATACTTTTGGCTACTAATTATTTTTTAGTCGTTAAAAAAAATTAATTTCCGCACTAAAATTACCACTTTTGGCGACTGAACTTCTTTTTAGTCGCCAAAAAGCCTCACTTTTGGCTACTAAACATCTTTTTAGTCGCCCAATGCCTCACTTTTGGCTACTAAATTATTTTTAGTCGCCAAAAAGCCTCACTTTTGGCTACTAAAATTAGTTTAGTCGGTAAAAGCCTCACTTTTGGCTACCAAGCATCTTTTTAGTCGCCCCATGCCTCACTTTTGGCTACTAATTTTTTTTTAGTCGCCAAAAAATCTTACTTTTGGCTACTAAAATTTTTTTAGTCGGTAAAAGCCATTTATCGGCGACCAAACAGATTTTTAGTCACCAAAACTTATACTTTTGGCTACTAAATTTTTTTAGTCGCCAAAAATCTTTACTTTTGGCTACTAATGCTTTTTTAGTCGCCAAAACCTATACTTTTAGCGACCAAAGGTGCTTTTTTAATCGCCAAAGATGCTTTTTCTTGTAGTGATATAGTGTTGTTCATATATGATGTGGTCGTTATAGTGTATATTATATATGATTAATTTATACTTTGTTAGACTTATTTATTTTTAGGGTAAATTTCACTTTACCCTTGTAGTTTGGTCCATGTATAAATTATTCCCTTGTCATTTACAAATAACCACATAACTCTCATGTGTTTTAGACAGTAAAATTTTACTGTTAGTATTACCATGCATGTTATTTGATAGATTTCTATGAAAAGATCCTGAAATGATTTTGAATTTTCAAAAATATTTTTTTTGAGTTTCCAACTCATATTCTTTTGTTTTTAGCAAACATTTTTAATTTAACAATTTTTCTACTACAATTGCAAAGTATAAAATTTATGAAAAAGTCTTTAAAAAATTCACTAAATACAAAATAAATACAAAGTTTAGTACATTATTTTTATTATTTTGTATTTATTGGTTTTTTAAAAAATTTACAAATATTTTACTTTTCAAATGCATCTAAAATTAGTAGATCCGAAAAGCTAAAAATAACTTAAAATATAAAAAAAATTCATTAAAAATAAAATATATAAATTAAAAACTTAAAAAAATGTTTTTAAAAACTCGAAACCAAACAAATTAATTAATTTTATAAAATAAAATAAAAAAACCAAATACCCACATAAAAAGTTAATAGAATTGAAATATTAAAAAACAAATTAAGGATGTTTTTGTAAAAAATGTATGGCTTGAGCACTCCAAGCACGAGTTTGGGGAGCTTCTATTCTCACACATTATTTTCAATGTGTGCACATCTTTTTTTAGTTCACACACTTAAAAAATATTAAATATATAATATATCTTCACTCCATACATTTTTATTCCAAATATACCATAATAAATAAAAAGTGCACACACACTTTTCAAAACACATTAAAATCTATACACACATACTAAACTTAAACATCCATTGGAGAAAGCTGAACCGTCATTTTCAAATGAAGAAAATAGTAGTTCAATCTAATACACAAGTACCACTACATAGTCAAAAATAAAAAATAAAAAATTACAATACCTTATATCGGCAATAACGATGATATTCGTTTTGAATATATAAGACTCAAACATTAGAAAACCTAATAATAGAAAGAAAATAAAATAAAATAAAACAGGTTGACAATGCCCAAAACAATAATAACATGTGAGTTCGAAACTTTAGAATCAAAATTATAGAAAGAGTTCAGAACTAGAGTCTTTAGGGGAAAAAAAAAGTAAATAGAAAATTGTTCGAAACATGATAGATGAAAAAATATTTTTTTTCAGAAATTTTTTTTTTTGTTCGTAACTCAGTTGTTGAAAAATAAAATTCTTCGGAACTTGGTTTCCAAAAAAAAAAAAAAAAGAAAAGAAAAATAGTTTGGGACTTGGTTGCTGAAAGACTTAGGCTATGTTTGGCTTGTTTTTCAAAGACAGTTTTCTAATTTTTTTTCTTCTTAAAAAGTAGAAACCAGTTTGATAAAAATAAATACTAAAAAAATAATTTTAAATTTTTAAAAATTATTTTTGTCTCCCAAAAAGACAAAACTATATGAAAATGATCAATATTTTTTATTTATATTTTTTTCACCAAATTATGGTTTAGATTTTTTTTTAAAAAAATAAAATGTTAAAAAAATATTTTAAAAACTAAATCAAGCAGAGCCTTTATAATTTCTGACTCTAATTTACCGAATGATATCCCCCCCCCCCCCCCCCCAAAAAAAAAAAAGGGCGATTTTAATATTCAAACTCACATTTTCATTGATATCTTTGTCATAAATGACGATAACCTTCTCAAAAGCGGAACTTTCATCATGCAAATCTTCCATAATAATTAAATAACGATTGTGAGATTTAAATGAGGAAGAAAAACCCAATCTAAAGTAATGACAGGTTTCGATAATGGGTTGGAAAAGGACAATGTAAACAAAAGCACTGTGATAATGGATTGAAAAAATCAAAATCTTTGGAAAATAACAATGGGGTAAGTGGAAACAAATATTTTTGAAGGTAACAAATGGAAGTACAATCTAATATTTTTCCCATAATAAATGTGTATTGAGATTTTTTTTTTTCTTTAAAAGATGTGTAGTGAAAAAGAATAAATCTCAAGTGGAGTGTGTGTTGGGATTTATACCACATCCCACCAACTCGAATAAAAGCACACCATGCACACACCAAATAGAAAAATAATCACAAAGATTTACGTGGTTTGGCCTAAATTACCTACATCCACGGGAGTGTGAGTTTCTACTATAAATAAAATAGATAATACATATAAGATGACCAAAAAAACACTCAAAACCTACACCACTATCCGATAGTTGAGCATTTGCTCACTTCCATACTTATAATATTTTTCTTTGGGTAAACTACCAATAGGTCTTACTTTGGAGACTTATTACCCAATAGGTCATACTTTGGAGACTTATTACCCATTAAGTCCTATTGATAAATTTATTAAGTGATAAAGATAAATTTATCAGTCTTTTATTTTTATGAATAAATTTATAGTGATAAATTTATCTGTCTCTTTGTTTTTATAAATAAATTTTTAGTGATAAATTTATCACTCTTTTATTTTTATAGTATTAAATTTATTAGTTAGGACCTGTAGGTAAATAAGTCTAGTTAATAAAACTAATTAGTAAGTACCCATTTTTCTTTCACCCCTTCTCTATTTTTTCCCGCACCTCAATCTCTCAATTTCTCAGTAAACCTTACAGTTCACATGACTATTGATAATAGTTTATCCATGAGAATCCTACCATACAATTAGGTAGCCAAATTTTGAACATATTAGGTTTCTCAGTAGATTCTAGACTCTACTATCCTAATCGAAGTACATGTATATACCAACATAATAACTATAGGATACCTACATTTTATCATATGGATAGATTAATCCTAACAATGTGTACAGAGCCTGAGTACCCCTGGGCTTGGATTCGTAATTTTTGAGAAATGGGTCGGTCCAGTCAAGCCTGAAATTTTAGAGGGAGTACAATTGGGCTTGGAATGGGCTTGGCCAAGATCGAGGCAAATCGGGCTAGGCCAGACCAAAATTACTCGTCTATTAATAAAGTATGGTTTGTTTGCAATAAAACTGTTTGGCGACCTAAAGCCCAATGTCCCAAAACTCTAAGAATTTAAACAAAAATAGAGATTATAAATGTATCTTCTTAGCTTTGCTTAAAATATAGATTGCTTCTAATAGTTCTAGAAATTACAAATATTCCATTATCAGAACTTTTATTTAACAGAATTAATAGAAAAAATGAAATTTACAACTACTCTCTTATGTAACAATAAAATTATCAAAAATTTTAATTGAAATATATTTTTGACGACATTAAATATTGTTAATTGACGTAATGATTTATTAATAAAAAATCATTTGTTATGAGATTAGAAATTTGAAGAGCCGAGATGTAATTTCTAAAATCACATTAAGTAATTCATATTTTAGGCAAACCTTAGACGATGTAATTGTAATTTACCCATAAAAATATTAACCTATTGATTGCATTTCATAAATTAAAACTAATTTTAAGTGAGAAAACAATAAAGAGGAAGTAGCACTGCTATCAAATGGGGCGAAATAGGCCTAGGTAGAACTGGAGGGACTTTTAGCAGATGTTTGTGTTATATGACATTTTAAAACAATGCTAGCATAACATGGCCATTGTCAGGGATGAAACTGCGTGTAGACCTACAAAGGCCCTGGCCCCCTCGCATTGCATTAGATGTTGTGCTATTATGTATAAATTTGATCGAACATGCTAGTAATTTCTCCTATGTGTCCCCTCCCATTTTATGCTCATGTTTTTAACTATTCTCTTTAACAGTTCTTTGTTGTACAATAATAGCAATATTCCTATATATTACCTATGTACCTCCCTCCCATTTTATGCTCATGTCTTTAACTATTCTCTTTAACAGTTCTTTATTGTACAATAATAGCAATATCCCTATAATATATAGGAGAATGCTATATGTACACCCATATCCTAAGAAATGTATGAATTTTTGAGATGAAAGTTAAAAATATTTGTAATGTTATTTTGTGGTAAAAATTATTTATAATGAATTTGTGGTGTGCACCTTTAAAGTGAAAGTGAAAATTATAAGCCATTATAGTTATGTTATGAACAATGTAGTGTAAATATTACGAACCATTTGTGATGCAAA
>JAPPVO010001188.1:0-32465 GCA_030407325.1 Camellia japonica | reverse complement strand
ATTTTTTTGTCGGCAGATGGGTTAGGTTTTGGTTTTTGTTCTGCTTCTCCTCTATTCACCTCAACATTTAGAACTGGAACAGTGCTCTCTTTCATCAGTTATTTGTTCTTGTTTGTTTAAAACATCTCAATCAACAGTGTGGATATTATTATTTGTGAAGTAATTGCGAAAGGGATTTGTTGAGTGTGATGGGAAGTTCAATCAAAATGATAATAGAAGGCCATGAAGCTTGTTACTTCATTTTATAAATTTAGCTTGGATTTGTAGCTAGTCAATGTATTGAATCAGCGGGTGGTGTAAGTTTTCTTCCTGTTGATTTTGTTTTTAAATAGATACGACTTAATAGTTTATTTATTTTTTTACTTAATTATTAATATTTTTTATACACAATTCCGTACATTAAAAGTTGACGATGGTAAGTAGATTATTTTGCAAACCATAGTTGGTTCTTCATGGATGTCTGAAGTAAAAAATCAAAATGGTAGTCATATTTGCTATGCTTTAAGTACGGCAACCCATTGAAACTATAGGTAGGATTGTTGCAAAAATTGAATCTGTGGTAAATTGGCAAGACTTGATAAATTGTGATCCAAACGCAAAGTGAATGGAAGGGGAGGTTTTTTTTTACTATTGTTATGAGTTCCACATGATATATGATGTAATATTGAAAATGGTAATAATACGATAAAACACAAACTATTGATGGGTTTCATCAAAATAACCCATTATAATGTGGAATATCTTAGGTTGGCAGTGACGACTCAACTGGTATTAGCACCATGGTGATTCGTTTGAATTTCTTCCGGTCTAATAGGGATGTATTAGATGATGGAGAAATCCCTAGCGAATAAAATTTTTGCCATGTAGTTGTCATAATTGGTTACGGTGAAAATTTTTATAGCGATCCCGGTTTTCCCTTCATTGTTTAATTGTATTTCAGACTCGATTCCGTGGATGTGTTGTTGTCTTTTTCCCATTTCCATCCTTTACCTCTTTGTATATGAGTCTTGGGCGTGTTGGGTAGGTTTAAAACAGGTTGGTTGTGTTTGGAAACCAAGGTTAGTGTCCATTAAATTTCATAATGGTTCATTTAATATTCTTATTAGTGGTTACAAACTTGTTCATTTAATATCCTTATTAGTGGTTCATTTAATATCTTATTAGTGGTTACAAACTTGTTCATTTAATATTCTTATTAGTAGTTCAGTTACTACCCTTATTAGTGGTCCATTCATATCAAACTGTCCATTCATATTTCAATTAGTGTTCATTTAATTCAACTTGTCCTTTCATTTTCCAATTAATGGGCTTTAATAACAACCTTTCAATACCAACTACAATCAAGGTTGCCTATAAATTGAGCTCACCTCTCAACTTCTTTCTATGGTTTTTCCCATATCTCTCTCCATTTGTTATACATATTTTGAGTTTAGATTAAGAGTGTTAGAGTGAGAGTAAGCATTTTCATAAGGGAGGAAGGGAAGGAGAACAAGAGAGATATCTTGAAAGGAAGAGGAAGGGATGGCTTGCTCTTCATTTTGATTTGAAAATTATTGGGTTTGGAGCACCTTCAAAATCCTTCATCATCTCCATTTGGTCTCTCCATTTGAGGTAGGGATTCCTACTCATCTTTATGAGCTTTAACCTAGATGTTGGGCTTTTGTTTAAATGGTTTGATTTGGGAAGTTAGGGTTTTAAAATGTGCTATTTTGAAAAGATGGGTTTTGTTTATTTGACTCATCCATACGTGTTTTGGGTCTAAAATAGAGATTGTTGATGTTGTAGTATATTGGAGCCTTAGGGTTGATGTTGAGAATAGGAAAAGCCCTAATTGTTATGATAAATTAATTTGTATAATTAATTTAGGGAAATGAGAAATTGAATAGGAAATATTCAAATTAGAAAGGTATGGGATTAAAAGGGTGTAGTTGGATTAATTTATCGCTCACCTAGACAAAATGTTGATATTTTATCCATTTGATGCATTTATCCTCTGTTTAGAAATAACTGTTTTAGGCTATCGGTAGAGGATAGTCTTGAGGGTTGTAGACAATGCATGGTGATTAGGCAAACTAAAACTAATCAGTTGAGTATGCTATTGAATATGGCGGTTGGTATAATACATCAAAATTTTGTATTGATTGATCGAATTTGTACATGATAATCGCTTATATACATTGTTTTGTGTGGGAGGAGATGGGGATGTACTCCACTGTTTATTGGAAGATGGGGGATAGACCTCTAAACCGGATTTTTGTTTGATATTGATACATTGCACTAAAATGTGTATCATTTTGAAGTATAGAAGTGTTTTTGTTTGTTATTGATACAACACTAAAATGTGTATCATTTGTGAAGTATGGAAGTGTTTTTGTCTGAGATTGATACAGTACTAAAATGTGTATCTATTATGAGGTATGAAATGTTTAAAAATGAGTTATTATCTCGCCTGAAATAGAAATACTGTTGATATGAGATGTGATCTCGTTTAAATTGATTGGCCATGTTATGAGTCATAGTTAAGAATTGAGAATTTGATAAGAAATGGAAACTGGAATAGAACATGGACATATTAGTCATGGGATTGTAATGTGTTATAAGTTGTTGTGTAAGAGTTAAACGTTTATCAATTGCTAACATTTTAGTTATTGTTCATACTATGTTTAGCATATCTCTACTGGGCGTTGGCTCACCCTATATGGGACATCATTTTCAGGTACAGGTGTTATGCCCCTCCAAGGACGTAGTTTGGAAGGCTTGAGGCTATTAGACCACCTTTTTGTGTTTGTTTTGATTACATGTATATCAAGCCAAGGGCTTTCTTTGTATAGAGTTTGCACTCTCTTTTTGCACACCAATCGTTGTCTTGGGAAGTTGTAAGCCCATAGGGCGATTACTTTTATTGTCAATATGTAATACATTTTGTAAGAACACTCTGATGATTGTAATATAATATCTCTTTCCTATATCTTGAATGTATGATATTATGGGTTATTTTGAGGGCGTTACAATTTTTAATTTTTTTTCTTGTAAATCAAATTTGTGGGTTACGAAATGGGGGGCAGAACAGATATTTAAAAATCGCGCATGACATTAGAGAGGAGTTTGATAGTTGTATTTGTTCGCCTTGTATCCAATTATGAATGAATGAGTTGTTTGATTTGATACACTCATGATGATGTTTACCATTTATTATTATATATATTTATGTAAAATTTTCATTTTGATTTATATCTATGGTTGCCTAATAGATTAGTTACACAAATTTTTATAATCGTGAGAGGATCCTGATGCAACTCCCTTTTCCAAATGATCGCTTTGTCCTTACCCCTGCCCTTGTTATCCCATGGTATGGTGCGTTAAGTTTTATTCGTGTGGCGTTGGTCTACCATTTGCTATTTTCGTGTTACTTTATATATTCTAAATGAAGATCTTGTAGGATTGAGAAAACACATTTTTTTGTGGGCACCCAATGGAAAAAAACTAAAGTAGTTTTAATACTGGGAAGGTGGCATCCCTTACAAATGCTCAGATCTAGAGTAAAGATTGTCCTTATCCTCATTTACTGAAATCAAGCTTGAGTGATGCTAATAAATGCTTCCACGGTGAACTCTTTCATAATGATGGTCCAAGTGTTGGTGATTTGGTATGATGTCATGATCTCCGGCTCTTATCCGTAGAACTGTTGATTGAATTGTTATAAGCAAATTCTGCACAAATAGTAGTAAATTCCAGTTGTCTAACTTACCACCCACGAGACATTGAAATAAAATCACCCAAGCTACAGTTAATAACCTCAGTTTCACCATCAGTTTTCGGGTGCAAGGTGGAGAAAATAAATGCAAAGGTAAAGCACAAAAGCAAATTGTAATCGAAAATTAACTATCAATTTGTATTCATATGAGGGGTGTAATTAGTTAACCAGCATCCCAATAGTTATTAGTCCTAACTAAAAGAAATAACAAAGGAAAGAAATCCCGAATAAATAAAATACTCAAATTGATTCCCTAAATTAAATGTCCCAAAAAAGTCAAGCTTAAAGAAATTAGTCCTGATTCATCTTGGCCTGCTCCATGTAAGTGCACATGAATCTCTGGCTTCCGCCTATGTTCCCCATCACAATGGTTTTCTCTTCTCCTTTGCTTCTAGTATAAGTTAAAGTGGCGTGAAGAGTGGTATGCTATTTGGAGTTTACTCTTTCCTTTAGTATGGAAATCATAAACAATATCCTAACTATGAAATCAGTATCTAGAAATTGCACATTGTGTATGTGTGCCATGTTCAAGCCTTGGAAATTTGATTTAGCTTTTACTCCCTATGTGCCTTTTTTACTCTCTCTTTTGGAAGGGAATGGAGCATGGTATTAATTGGCAAAGGGTTGGATTGAATTATGTGATGATTTGGAGAATGTATAGATATTTGTTAGTAGGATAGTTGTGTGACTAGGATGGGTACCTCTCCAACCATTGCCTGAATCGCTTACAGCTGCATCTCCTAAAACTGGCAAAGGGTTGGATTGAAATATGGATTGAAATGTGTTGATTTGTTTGAACATATTACTTATAGTTCTAGGAGATGCAGTTGAAGCGATTCAGGCAGTGGTTTGGAGAGGTACCCATCCAAGTGACGCAACTATCCTACCAACAAAAATATCATCTTACATTCTCCAAAGTCATCACATATATCAATCCAACCCTTTGCTAATTAATACCACCCTACACTTCTAACCATGCTTTCACATAGGTATCCTGTGCTGGAGACAATTCAGAAATATATGTGGCCCAGACTGTGCAAGCTGGATGAGCGAACACTATAATTCGCGAACTCCCCAAACCATTCATCTCTATGGATTGCATTTCACTTCTCTGTAAAAATTGAAGTTACGGAATTTTCACTATACTCTTCTGTACATTTAACTGATTAACATATCATGAGCTCATTACCAGATGACTTACATTGGAAAGGTACGTTATCATGATCCTGCCCTTGCTAAATGTAGTTGACTAACCATAAGTAAGCACTTTTCCATGACAAATCATTCTTTATAATTTTATAGGTTTTTCTGCACTAGGAGCAATGAAATGGCAGCGCCTGTTCAATGAGAGGAGGGTGTAGACACTCTGCAAGCGCATTCGCAAGGTATGCATTGAAAGCTTTGATTGATTTCTACTTTTAAGTGACAACCAACAGCTTTATCGTCACCTCCATAGTGTTCAAGACCCAAGAACATGCAATTAGAAAGTTGTACACATATTTCATAAATAACAATCTACAAATATCAAAGACACCACACAACAATATAACACAAGCAAAACAATAGTCATTGAAGGAAGGAGATGATGGTAGTCAAAGCCAAGCAAAATACTGTAACTACTAGTGTAAATTTCATAGAAACATTGACAAGCACTAGAGGCGGTGGCTTTAAATCCTATTAGCATAAACTGATGAGATTTGAATGACAAATAAGGCCTAGCACACATTAAAAGCTTCACGTCCATAAAACATACAAAACAAGTATATCCTATGCTTAAATTACTTGTTAAAAGAAAACTCATTGAACTGGTTTCATATGAGGTCACAATAGCGACCCCGGTCTTTTCCCATTTGATTATTGTACCCGGACTTATGTTCCGTGGATTCCGCTGTTATATTTGTTGTTGTTGTCCTTTAATTCCTTATTCTTGGGTTATAGGATGTGTTTAGCAGGTTGATTGCAGATTGGTTGGGTTTAGAAACCAAGTCTGCATGTTCAGTTTTTGGCTTGGTCGCTCGAGCGAGCTTCTCTTCGCTCGAGCGAGGTCTTCGTTTTTGGTTCTTCGCTCGAGCGAGCTTTCCTTGGCTCGAGCGAGCGTTGCGTCCAGTACCTAGACCTGAGAGCAGTGTATCTTGGCTCGAGCGAGCTTTCTTCGCTCGAGCGAGCTGGTTTGTCTTTGGCTCGAGCGAGCTTCTCTTCGCTCGAGCGAGGTCAGTTTCTTGTTTCTGGTCGCTCGAGCGACCGGGTCTTCGCTCGAGCGAGCCTGTCCAGTATATAAACACAGCAGCGGGATTTTAAGCAGTTTTTTCATCTTTTTCTGATCCCAAACCCTAGGTCCGTCTTCTCTTCTTCTCTAAACACCTTCTCTCCTAGGATTGATCTAGTTAGGGTGTGTTTTTACCCTAGTTGCTTTACAAATAAGGTAGAGGAGAGTGAGGGCTTTCATTTAATCTGAACAAACTTGGATTTGGAGCACTTTGGAGTTTGGGCTATCATCTTCGTCTTCTTCTTTTGGGTTCTTTGCTTCGAGGTAGGGATTTCCTACTCCATTTATACGTTTTAATCCTAAGTATTGGTATTTTGGTATGTGGGGGTAGTTTGGTAAATTTGGGAGAAACCCTAGGGTTTGACATAGATTAATTTGTATAATTAATTTGGGAAAAATGTGGAATTGGGTTTAATTCATGAAATTGGGGGATTATGAGACTGAATGATGTAGTTGGATAATTTAACCACCCATTGAAATTACATGTGTTGTGTATTTATTTCTTGCTTAGAAATAACTGTTTTGGGCTATCGGTGGAGGATAGTCATGATTGTTGTAGACATTGCATGTGGATTAGGCAAAATTGAAATTAATCACTTGATTAAGTTGTTGAGTATAAAGGTTGGAATAATACGTTAAAAGTTATGTATTGATGGATTGTGTATATGACTTTATGTTTATATGCCTTACTTGTGTATGGGAGGAGATAGGTGATGTACTCCACGGTTTAGGGGAAGATGGGGGATGTACCTCTAAACCGGTTAATGATTATGGGAAGATAGGTGATGAACCCAGGGTTGCTGCTTATATGCGCGCCTATAGCAGAGATACAGCTCATATGCTTATCTATTTGATATGATACATCACCAAAATGTGTATCAGTTGGGAAGTATGGAAGTGAATTTGATTGTGATTGATGCAATACCAACTTGTGTATTTGTTATGCTATATGAGAGGTTTAACTTGATTTGTTATCCCTGTTGAATTGGAAAGATTGTTAATAAGAGATGAAATCCCCGTTGAGTTATTTGGGTCAGGTTCTGAGCCATAATTGGAAGGTGAATTATGCCATAGACAAAGTGTCATAGGCAATGTAGACATTTGTGTCATGAAATTGTAAATGGATTATTTTGTGTTAACCATGTATCAGCTGCTACTGCTTTAGTTAATTCTTATGCTTGGTTTAGTATTTCTTTACTGGGCTGTGGCTCACCCTATATGGGAACTTTATTTTCAGGTTCAGGCGGTTCACTACCTCCAAAGACTTAGCTTGTGAGGATTTGGACTTGAAGACTTGTTTTATTTGTTTTAGTCGTTTTATTTGAATAATGTAAACATTCAAGCCTAGGGCTTTATTTGTTTGAGTTAGAACTCATGAATTTGTGTCCAAGTGTTGGCTTGGCAAGATGTAAGCCCGTAGGGCATTTATTTTGATGTTTTATTTTATATTACTCTGATGATTTAAATAATATAATGTTTTTCTTTAATAATGCATGCCTTGTTTTATGTTTAATGGGTTTAATTTTGAGGGCGTTACAACTTGGTATCAGAGCGTACCGGGTTTGAATACTTTGGGTACGTGGGAAGTGATTAGTATCACAATGGGTTCGTCTCGTTTGATAGAGACTTAGTGTAATGATTACATGCTTATATGATAACATGTTTATGTGATTATGTGGGTATGGAATGTAGTTCCTAGGATGTTGATTGGATCCTTGAGTCTCTGAAAGTCTTGTTGGAAAGGCACTTGATCAATGTTGTTTCCAACCGGAACTTTAGTGGCGCCTCGGGACTATCATTATCCAGGAATGAAATTCGTAGGTGCTTATGTGATTATGTGCTTACGTGGTGTGAATTATTGTTGTCCAATGCATTAGGACGTGAGTGTTTAGCTTCGGCACATTTATTAATGTGCTAATGTCTTTGTTTCCTTAATAGGATGTCAGGACGCGGTTTTGATTTCCCTCCTTCCGCTCGGGAAGAATTGAGGAAACAGTTTGTGGGGTTACGCCAAGGTACTACACCTTTGGCACAGTTTGAAGCGTGGTTTGCTAACCTGTCAATGTTTGCTCCAGAGTTAGTGGAGACGGAAGAATTGCGTTGTGCGGAGTTTGAGAGTAAGTTGTGTGACGACATCCGTGTTAGGATTGCGAGATCTTGGCATAGGAGTTACAGTGTACTTGTTGAGGCTGCGACTCATATAGAGGCAGCGGTACTAGCTATGGGGCAGAATAAGGAAGGGGCCACGAATGTGAGTGTTGGTTGGGTCAGGGAGGAGGCCATCTCGGCAACTCCTGTGATTCAGGGTGTTGGTAGGCCTTTTAAGAGGCAGAAGTATTTAAACTCGCAACAGGGAGGTCGGGTTAGAACTACCCTTTCAGTGACGGATTTGGGTTCGGGAGGAAGTAAACCAGAGGGGCGTCACTTGTTTTAAAATGTGGTCTGTTGGGCCACAAGGTGTCGGTTTTGCCCACTGAGGAAGAGGCTGGGTTGACAGTTCGACCAGTAGTGGCACCACCAGAATCTTTTTGGTCAGCCAGATTTTGGATCGACAGAGCGCACAGTGGGGAGGCAGGTTGTTGGAATCCCACCAGTTCAGGTTTTGCACCAGTCGTATAATCGGGATCCACTTGCTTGCTGGGGGTGTAAACAGCAGGGTCATCTTAAACGTTTCTGTAAACAGCCGGGGGCTTCTTTAAAGGTTTTGCAACCTAGTCAGGCTCAGTTTCATTCGACTGGGCAGGAGCAGTATCGTTTTGGGGGACTAGCAGGCCAGACTTCGAGGGCCTCAGTAGAGTCGAGTTCCAAAGCCCCAGTTGGGGAAGTTTGTAGTTGTTCCAGGTGTGGACAGAGGGGTCACGTCAGTAGTTCTTGTCCGTGGCTAGTAAGCTCGTAGGTTATCTTGTGTTTGGGGATGACCAACTTTGACGGTCCAGCGAGGGACAGTAGTGGTGGTAAAATCGATGGGATGATTTTGTTTTGACTAATCCGTTTTGTAATCAGTGGATTATTGTTTTGTGATCATTAGGTTCGGTTGTGTAACCTATGTGTTTTGGGAATGTTGAAACATCTAAACTGTTTGGTTATCTATATACATATATATATATATATGCTTTGTTTGTTAATTTCCGTGGATTGGGTGGATTGTAATAGCTCTACAGTTTTATTAATGTAATAAGCTGCTGTAAGGCCATAAAATTTTTGGTATTAATGCATTTTATGTGGGTGACTTGATTTGGGAAAGATAAAGGCTAAAGAGCCATGTTTTCATAAGTTGAGAACCACTGAGGGTTGCGTGTCTTAACCCAGACATTATTGGGGCGAGAACGTTTTACTTGCCGAGTGTGCGGGATTCCAGGGGTGTTACCCATTTAAATTTTGTGCGTGGTATAGACGTTGGTCTACTGTCGGGTGAACTCGAGAGGATGTGAAGGGTGCAATTAATACTAGTTGTAGTAAGTATTTAATACGGTGTCCTACGGGGAGCATAATGCATAATTTGGTTAGGATTGGACTTGTACCCTCGTGGTAGGTAGTGTTGTCAAGATTGCATGAGTACAGTTTGGCCGTTTTGAGTAAGGGGATGTTAGTCCCTATATAAGGTAGTGGTTGTCGTATTGGGAGTGGTATGTTGTGAGTAGCTGGTAATATATCTCGGGCAGTGGTAAAATTGTGTGTCTTAAGTTTTCAGATTCCTTTATTTGGATCGAATGTGATAAATTTGTATTTTAGCACTAGTCAGGTCAGGTGACGTTAAGGGTTGATTGGGTGTATAGTCGTGGTTGAGGTGTGACCCGTGAGTCGAGTCACTGTGGTAAGTCTTTTGCGAAGAAAGGTTTGAAATGTTAATGAGAAGGTTGAGGACTTTTACTCCTCTGGGAAGTTTGAATGGTGTGGCTTTGAAAGCCTTATTGGCGATATGTAACGGTGTCGGGGTTGGTTCATGGTGGTTGTCTAGTAATAGATTGGCTAGTGGTTTGGCTCGGGGTTGGGTGTCTGAATCGTACTCTCGGGGTGAGTGACAAGTAAGATTTGGAATGAAAGGTGGACCCTATAGGTCGTTAGCGGATGAAGATACGATATTAGTTTGTATTCGGTACGAACGGTGACTTGGTAGTAGTGAACGTCTCGGTGTAGCGAACCCAGTTAGTTAACTTAGTGCGGGGGGAAAGGAGTAAGCAAATTTTGTTACTCCAAGTTCGGTCGAGGTGGTGAGTGAAATCGCTAAATGAGGGAGTTTTGCACCGTGCGATGCATGATAGTATGTGGTTAGTATATGCTGTTTAGTTGATGAATAGAAGGAAATTAATCATAGGAAATTCCAGAAAATTCCTTAGTGAGGTTTTGGTTTGGTTTTTGACTGAAACCGAGAGGTTGGAGGTTTGGTAGGCTAGGTCACTTCGGCACGAGTGTCCGGCGCTCAGTTCGGATGGTGACAACACAGGTGAGGTGGTAAGGTTGTGAAGAGTAAGTGGGCCACCCTATTCGAATCATTTTGACTAGTTCGGTTCGTATTTGTGTGGTGTAAGACACGAGGGTGTGCAATGTTATCCTTTAGGTCGTGCGTTGTTGGGAAATTTCAAGTGTTTGGGAGTCTTCTTTGAAAGTGTTGTGGTGAGCATCGCGTCATCACCATGGGTATGGCGGGTGTTGTGGATTGGCTTTGTGTGTTTCACTTGGGGTTCATTGGGTACCCTTTGTAAACTAAAATAATCTGAGAGGAATCTTTGAGCTTGACTATGGCCAGTTGTAAGTGTCATGTTTTGGTGGTGGCTGTATAAATCCAAATAATTTGTGGGGAGTTAGACTCAGCCTAGCCTAAGTTATTTGTTGTTTGCTGTGCGATGTTGGCTGGACATTACAATTTTGGGGTGGTAATGTGCCGTAATATTGTTCCTTACCAGCACTTTGTTACATATACTTGTTTTGTGGAAGCTAACTAGAAGCCTTATGTGCGAATATTTTCGCGTTTCCCTTGTTGGGGTATTTAGTGCTAAACACTAGTTTGAGTGTGGTTGGTAGTCGAGGTGTAGTGGATGTTTCAGAACGTGGTAGTGATAGTATGTGTTTTACTATTATCATTGTTAATGGGTCTTCCGTAATCGGACCTTGCCATTAGTTAAGGTGTTATGAATTTATGTTGGGGTTGGAAGAACCACTGGGGTGAGTGAATTTTGGATCCGACAGGAATCCCTGGATCCATTAATGGGTATTTGAGCATACGTTATATCTTCTGGTGTATTGTTGAACTGGGTGAACATTGTACATGTTATGGTTTGTGGTAGTACTTTGGGGTTTTGCCTTGAAAATGGGAATCTATTTAGCATTAACATGTTAAATGTGTTGTAAAATGTAAGGGTATCATTAATATTGAATGTGTTGTTTATATCATGAAATTGAATATGATATGGAAACTGTTAACATTGAAAGGAATAATGCATAATATTGATGCAGGTTGATATATAGGTTGATTTATACATATTGTGAGATGCCTCTTGATAAGAGATGAAGTGACCGGTATTGGGTCAAGTTGTTATTTATTGTTTTATAATATCATTGGGAATTGAGAAAAACTTGTTTTTACAAACTTATGCTTAATTTCGGGGACGAAATTCTTTTAAGGGGGGGAGGTTATAGCGACCCCGGTCTTTTCCCATTTGATTATTGTACCCGGACTTATGTTCCGGGATTCCGCTGTTATATTTGTTGTTGTTGTCCTTTAATTCCTTATTCTTGGGTTATAGGATGTGTTTAGCAGGTTGATTGCAGATTGGTTGGGTTTAGAAACCAAGTCTGCATGTTCAGTTTTTGGCTTGGTCGCTCGAGCGAGCTTCTCTTCGCTCGAGCGAGGTCTTCGTTTTTGGTTCTTCGCTCGAGCGAGCTTTCCTTGGCTCGAGCGAGCGTTGCGTCCAGTACCTAGACCTGAGAGCAGTGTATCTTGGCTCGAGCGAGCTTTCTTCGCTCGAGCGAGCTGGTTTGTCTTTGGCTCGAGCGAGCTTCTCTTCGCTCGAGCGAGGTCAGTTTCTTGTTTCTGGTCGCTCGAGCGACCGGGTCTTCGCTCGAGCGAGCCTGTCCAGTATATAAACACAGCAGCGGGATTTTAAGCAGTTTTTTCATCTTTTTCTGATCCCAAACCCTAGGTCCGTCTTCTCTTCTTCTCTAAACACCTTCTCTCCTAGGATTGATCTAGTTAGGGTGTGTTTTTACCCTAGTTGCTTTACAAATAAGGTAGAGGAGAGTGAGGGCTTTCATTTAATCTGAACAAACTTGGATTTGGAGCACTTTGGAGTTTGGGCTATCATCTTCGTCTTCTTCTTTTGGGTTCTTTGCTTCGAGGTAGGGATTTCCTACTCCATTTATACGTTTTAATCCTAAGTATTGGTATTTTGGTATGTGGGGGTAGTTTGGTAAATTTGGGAGAAACCCTAGGGTTTGACATAGATTAATTTGTATAATTAATTTGGGAAAAATGTGGAATTGGGTTTAATTCATGAAATTGGGGGATTATGAGACTGAATGATGTAGTTGGATAATTTAACCACCCATTGAAATTACATGTGTTGTGTATTTATTTCTTGCTTAGAAATAACTGTTTGGGCTATCGGTGGAGGATAGTCATGATTGTTGTAGACATTGCATGTGGATTAGGCAAAATTGAAATTAATCACTTGATTAAGTTGTTGAGTATAAAGGTTGGAATAATACGTTAAAAGTTATGTATTGATGGATTGTGTATATGACTTTATGTTTATATGCCTTACTTGTGTATGGGAGGAGATAGGTGATGTACTCCACGGTTTAGGGGAAGATGGGGGATGTACCTCTAAACCGGTTAATGATTATGGGAAGATAGGTGATGAACCCAGGGTTGCTGCTTATATGCGCGCCTATAGCAGAGATACAGCTCATATGCTTATCTATTTGATATGATACATCACCAAAATGTGTATCAGTTGGGAAGTATGGAAGTGAATTTGATTGTGATTGATGCAATACCAACTTGTGTATTTGTTATGCTATATGAGAGGTTTAACTTGATTTGTTATCCCTGTTGAATTGGAAAGATTGTTAATAAGAGATGAAATCCCCGTTGAGTTATTTGGGCAGGTTCTGAGCCATAATTGGAAGGTGAATTATGCCATAGACAAAGTGTCATAGGCAATGTAGACATTTGTGTCATGAAATTGTAAATGGATTATTTTGTGTTAACCATGTATCAGTGCTACTGCTTTAGTTAATTCTTATGTTGGTTTAGTATTTCTCTTACTGGGCTGTGGCTCACCCTATATGGGAACTTTATTTTCAGGTTCAGGCGGTTCACTACCTCCAAAGACTTAGCTTGTGAGGATTTGGACTTGAAGACTTGTTTTATTTGTTTTAGTCGTTTTATTTGAATAATGTAAACATTCAAGCCTAGGGCTTTATTTGTTTGAGTTAGAACTCATGAATTTGTGTCCAAGTGTTGGCTTGGCAAGATGTAAGCCCGTAGGGCATTTATTTTGATGTTTTATTTTATATTACTCTGATGATTTAAATAATATAATGTTTTTCTTTAATAATGCATGCCTTGTTTTATGTTTAATGGGTTTAATTTTGAGGGCGTTACACCCGCTCCGTCACGCCTCCGCCCCCGGCCCCCGCCTCCGCCCCTGCCTCCGCCTCCGCCTCCGCTTTCTTCTTCTCTTCTTCTTCTTTCTTCTTCTTTCTTCTTCTTCTTCTTTTTCTGATTAAAAAAAAAAAGAAAAAAATCAAAACGACGAAATGACGTCGTTTTGAATTCGGGGGATTCGGGCGCCCTCTCTTTCGAGCTACGTAGCACAATTAAAGACTAATTATATGGGACATTTATTCATAAATCTCTCTTCACCAACCTATATTCTACTTAGTCTAAATTATTTTCTCATGAGTGACGTAATTATCAAAATATTCATAATAATAATATGGTGAAATACGTATTAATGTTTACATTGACAATATGAATGTTCCATGATATAAAAATTCACACTGTCGAATTTATTTAATGTGAATGCTCACATCACCAAGTTGTTAAGAGTTCAAAAAATATTTGTAAAGTTAAAATTATCCATAAAATATCTTAAATATGAGAATTATGATTTGGTGGATCAAATGTCCAAAATAATAAAACTCATTGGAATACAAAATATCTTATGGACTAATTGGGATACAAGTACTTGAAAGAGGTTTTTTTGATAAATTTCCTAATTATAAATATAAAAAATATTATTTTAAATTGAACAAAGGTTAATTACATAAATGGTTTCAAAATATGTATTATGTTACACTTTAATTTTTAGTCTTTTAATTATTTTAATTTGGTCTCTGAAATAAGGATTTTGTTTCACTTTAATCTCTACTATTAATATTGTTTAAAATCAATGATAGAATGAGAGATATTTTGTACTTTTATTAAAACTCGTGTAAGAAAATTAAAAGATTAAGGAAGAGAAATGCATAATTTAGAAACTAAAATGAAGTAAAATGCATATTTGGAATCAAAAAATTACAGAATGCATACTTTTAGATCGTATGTACATTTGATCATTTGAATTTTGTTGAGGCTTTTTGTAATTTTAAACCAGTTACTAATTTGAACGACACTTATGTTGGGGACTAAAAGTATTACAAACTTTGAGGATTAAAGGGGAACATTAAAAGTTTGGGAACTAAAATATAAACGAACATATACTTTGGGACCATTTGGGTTATTAATCTTAGATTATAGCATATCAGCATGAATTCTGGACAAGGAATTCTGCATCTTTGGGGTCTCACTCTTTGTACCTACTTTTGGTTTGCTAATAAATAGGAAGGGGTAAATTCGGACAAGTCAAAAATGATTTATGTATTTAAAACAATTTAATTCAAACTTGTCTATTTGATAAATGTGTTTTAGTAGATTGGGTTGAATTGAATATGGATTGAACAATTGAACCCAGTCAACTCATTTATTTTATTGAATTTTTTTCCCTGATAGAAAGTGAATGTGGTGGTAGCAACAATAACAATAATGGTGAGTGGTGGTGAGGCTGGAAAAAGAAAAGTTAGGGATATGAAAATATTTTCATGAAAATGATCATGAAAGATTTATGATCCTTGGATTACCTTGATTAGTGTGTGGTGCTTTATTCTAAGTGTAATCGAAGGGTCACAAAATTTCATGATTATTTTCATGAAACGTTTTTCATGATACCTAGCATTACTGGGCTGGAAAGGTGGCAGAGATAGTGGTGAAATGGTGGTGATGATAGAGTAGCCTTACTGCTCATAGTGAAACACTTAATCCACGTGGGGAAAATGAATTAATAATCCCATATCCATGCCACAAACCTAGTGAAATGTGTAAGTTTTTTTATGGTAAATTACAAATACACTTCCTAAAATTTGTTTAAAATACAAATTGTCCATGTGATTTAGGAAATTACAAATACCTCTTTGTTAGTATTTTTTATTTAACAGAATTAACTAAAAAATAAAATTTATAATTATTCTCCTATACAATAATAAAATTACCTAAGTTATTAATTGAAACATATTTCTAACATCATTAACAATTGTTAATTGATTTGATGATTTATTAATAAAATGGACGATTTGTTATAAAATTAGAAACCTCATGGGGTGAAATGTAATTTTCAAAACTATAGGAAATGATTCCTATTTTAATCAAATCTCAAGAAGTGTATTTACAATTTATTTTTATTATTATTATTATTAACAAAAGAAATGAATTTTATTGTTAAAAAATAACGTATATAGAATATAAAGAAAATATCAATAAAATAAGGTGAGTAGTCCCCGTTTGGTAGAGTTGTGGAAAAGTGATTACAGATTATAGCTTAACAGATTATAGCTTACAGTTGTAGGATTATGAATTTAAGCAGCAGAGTAGTGTTTGGTAAATAAGCTGTAAAATAGCTTTTTTTTTGTATAATTGTCCTTTTTGCCCTTATATGATATAAAAATGATAATTTTATCATTTTTTTTCCAATTAACATAATTAGTATTAATTAGTAACAATTTATATAAAAATTGATGCATTTGATAAAAATGTAATGGCTTAATTTGTCTCAATTAATACTAAAATTATTAATTAGTATCAATTAATATTAATAATTTTTTTTCCCTTGTTTCTTTTATTTGTTTTTTCTTTTCTTAATTGATACATTTTCTTTTCTTTTTTTTTTCCCTTGTTTCTTTCTTTTCTTAATTAATATTAATAATTAGTATCAATTAATATTAATATTAATATTTTTTTTCTTTTATTTTTTTTTCTTTTCTTAATTAGTCTCAATGATATAAAAAAGTATTTTTTTTTTCAATTAAAAATTGATACATTTTTTTTTCTTTTATTATTAATGGCTTAATTTTTTTTCTTAATAATTTTCTTTTCTTCAAAATTGATACATTTCCTTGTTTCTTTTAATAATACTAAAAATCTAATGGCTTAATTAGTCTTAATTAATACTAAAATGTAATGGCTTAATTAGTTTCAAAATTGTTATTACAAAACTATTTCTTTTAATTTATTATTACAAAATTGTTACAAAATTACCAATTTAGTATCAAATTAGTATTACAAAATATACAAAATATGTTAGTATTACAAAATGTAATGGCTTAATTTAGTATTAATTAATATAAAATTTATTATTATTATTATTATTATTAAAAAAATACTAACAACCCTTCTTCTCCGACAACCCTGACAGTGGGCACAGTGGCGACAGAGCGCTAGGGTTTGAGATCACGACGGCGGAAGGGAGATCGCGATGGAGGAAGGGAGATCACGACGGCATGGAAAGGATCTGCCGCGATCGATTGCAAGTGAGGACAGGGCGCTAGGGTTTCAGATCGCGACGCCGGAGAGAGAGATCTGCTGCGATCGCGATGGGTGTGGTTAGAGTTGTCGATCGCGAGCTCTGGTTCGTCACTGTTCAATCGTCACGCCGTCGATGGCGAGCTCTGGTTCATCGATGGCGAGTTAGGGATTTGCCCTTCTAGTTCATGAGAGAGAGAGAGAGAGAGAGAGAACCAGAACTTGTCGCCGGAAATTGCCTCCATTCGCTGGAAATTGCCTCTTTGGCTCGTGTGAGGGACAAAAATGAGTGTGTTTTGGTTTATATGCGTGGCACAGTTGTAATAATTTGAAATTGTGAGGGCCATTTTAGTCATTTTACCCCTCACATCTCAGTTGCGCGCTTAAGCTGATTTTTGATTTATAAATTAAGCTTCTCCTCCCCCACTCAAAGAATAAGTTGATTTTTGACTTACAAAAAGTTATAATTTGTATTGTTAAGCTGAGCCAAATACATCAAAATAGCTTAAATTAAGCTAAAAGCTGAAATAAGCTGGAAATAAGCCCTACCAAATAGGGCTAGAGTATCAGAATAAAACCAAATCATCCTGACTAAGTAGAACGTGGAAGTGTGTGCCATACGTTATCCGACGCACATGTACATACACATACATACTAGTTCTATTTTATCTATATATATATACTAGTTGGACCCCCACACGCTTCGCGCGTGAGGGTTGCATTATCGTTGATTAAAATAATACAACAAGACAAATAGAGAATTTTTTCCGAGAAAATCTCCAACACAAAATACAGACTATTTTTTTCCCCCTATTCTATCAATCATTAACGCATCTGATATGAAATTATGAACCAACAAACAAATTGAATCCTTATTGTCTTAAAATATAACTTCGTGGGTTAATTGGTTCAAAGGTCTTTCCTTCTCTCTAGCACCAATGATAAAGCTAAAACTGAAAACAAATCCCCTTCAAGTCCTCCCTGCGAAGTTAATTGAAAAATAATATTAATAATTTGCGTAGGTACAAATGATTTTATAAAAATGTGAATATCTTGACAAGTAGTTTGGGGGTGAGTATCTCGAAGAAAAAATAATAGGTGCGATGTTTTCCATAAAATTAACAATGTATTCTCAATCACAAAAAAATAATAATAATACTAAAATTAAGTGTTTAAATCAGTTTATTACTTAGGAGTAATGTCGTAACAATGGCTTAATGACTCCTAGATAATGTAAATCTAGAGTATAAAGAACCAATCATTTGTTAAACAAAGAAAACACAATATATACCACACATGCTTGCAATATGGGTCATGCATAAATTAATTCATCAAAATGTGAGGCATCTCTAGATATGAGACTAATTTTCTTTTAGGAAGTAGATTACCATGAATCATAATATTGTTAAAATGTACAAGTTCACCATTTACACTTTTGAAATTTCTAATACTGGATTTTATTGTCATAAAAAAATTGAGGTACTTCAAAATGTGAATACCAAAGAGAATTTTGTCACTCACCCTTGGACATAAACCACCAATGCACTGCCATTGGATGCACCAGCAAATGAAGTTATGTAATTCTTGTCCCACTACTCCAGAATCCACTCCTGATGAAGAATTTAGAAATAATTGACTTAAAGAGGCAATGGATAATTTGATTAATGAATTTTTAGAACTCATGGTAAGGACTATACCGCATCACTTATGTAAGAAAACGGGTGAAAGTTCAGACTTTGGGTGTAAAACCTGTCCCTGCATCCATAATAACTACCCACAGATTTCTTGAAGAAGCTACACAGCTAATGTACAAACCATCTTCCTTTCCTTTCTCTGCATGTTGGTCGAGTCTCGAATACATTATAACACATGTTTATTGACTCCCTACTTGAGTATTCTTTCAGAAAATAAATGACAATTCTAATCAAAGGTAGTTTAGCCTGGAAAATTAACCACACTTGCTAAGATAAAATTTCCAAGCTTATGAGAATCCATACATGACAAAGAAAGTGCTTCTTCAAATGGAGATGAACATGGTTACCCATAATGACTCATGGTTTGACTATTAAAAGCCACGTTAAATTCATAAGAGATGAAGAAAATAAATTAAGAGAAAATTTTCCATAGCAAAAAATTCAAGAAAAGAAATATGTTTTGCCCAGCTTTACCTCTATTTCATCGGTGACCTGGAACTATAGATTGAGATCCATCGAGTAGCTGGAGTACCTAATTGAACTTTTTGAAAGGTTGCGCACCATCTTCCAAATCCACAAGCAAGATCCCCCTTTTCTGACCCACCTATAATACATGGCATGTTTAACAACAAATATTTAGAAACAACAACACACAACCTTTAGATGATTGCTCAATTGACATAAATCTACAACCAACAACATTCAAGGCTCCATCTATTTTGATGACTCCATCTCAAGAAATTGTTGAAAATGGGGAGGACATAAGGAACAAAGCATTTCAGGGGGAGTACCCATCTTCCTTTTACAAACAAGGAATCCTTTATTCTCACTCTACAACCCAAGAATATACCATAGTTTGTAGTCAAAGCAAAAAAAATAAGAAGTCTGAGAGATAAAAGCATATGACAATGCACAGTAAAACCAAAAATGAACTTACAATGAAACCTTGCCATGGAAGCTTCCCTAAGGAGTAATGTTAAAGTATAAGCTAGGGACTCAAGGTCATCTCTTCTGCTTCCTATCCTACCCAAATGAGCATGTACAAACTATCCACCTGTCAACATATAGATCGGGAAAATAAGTACATGTCATTCTCTGACATGTCATTTATGATGGTATCAAATCACTTTCCTCGCTAAAAGACAGAGTAAAACTTAACAAGAAACCCAAGGGGGTGTGGCACTTTGGTAAGACTTCAGGACATAAGCCAAGTTCCACTCTCTCCGAGGCCAGACATTAAGGTGACAACACATATGGTTAGTAGAACAAACCTTTTAGGCCTAGGCAAACCGTACCCAGTGTCAGGAGTGTAGGTTTGAATCCCCACCTGTGTGCGAGTCTATGACTTATCGCTACATGATTGAGTGGCCCTGCTATGTAGCAACCACCTAAGGTGACCTCTGGGGCCTCGGCTCGTTATAGGGTCTAACCCCAGACGTTATCCATTTGTCATTAGGCCTTTTTTTTAAGCTTAACAAGAAACTTATGACGCAAGTTATGCAGGCCAATTGGAATGTGAACAAAATATTCATAGGAAAAAAGTATATGGACCAATTTATTCATTGATGAGAAGTTACAAGTTGTAATATTTATACTTTCTTTGCCAGACTCAATGTTATTAAGCTTTTCAAACAACTCATGTATTTCAGTAAAAAGAAACCTATTCACAGCAATATCATAATCCTTAACTGCATTCTGCAAGTTAATCACAACCTTTCAAAGAACAAATTGGTGTATCAGTCATTTAACCAAAAGCCATCTCTCCCAAAACGTATAGTTTGGTTTGCTAGGTGTTTGATTATCTAATAATAACATAATTTAGAAACCCATAAAAGAAGACAACAGAATTCCATTTCAAGACTGAGGGAAGAAATCTACTATGAGGAAACAGAGTAGAACAAGATGAACATAGCTCTACTGTTTAGCTCATCCCGTTATAGCGATCCTGGTTTCCCTTTTCTTTAACTGTTGTATCCGGACTTAGGTTCCGCGGAGTTGGTTGTTGTGTATATCTTGTTTTCATCCTTTACTCTTTGTATTTGAGTCTTGGGTTGTGTTGGGCAGGTTTGAAACAAGTTGGTTGAGCTTAGAAACCAAAAGTAGTTGCCCAGATTTTTGCCTTTACGCTCGAGCGGAGCTTTTGACGCTCGAGCGGGCCTTTCGTTGTTGCTTCTCCGCTCGAGCGGGTGTTTTGACGCTCGAGCGTTATTTTCCATCTCCCAGTATTTCCTCTGCAGTGTTGGACGCTCGAGCGGGCGTTTGGATGCTCGAGCGGGAGTTGGTGTGTGACGCTCGAGCGGGGATTTGGACGCTCAAGCGGGGACCTGGTTCTGCAAAAGTTATGGGAGTGTGTATTCGACGCTCGAGCGGCAATTTGGATGCTCGAGCTGGAGTCTGTGAGCGACCCTCGAGCGGGGGTTTCCACGCTCGAGCGGGGCGACTCTTATATAAAACCGAGATCCGACTTTTTGGATCACTTTTTCAACTCCATTTCTCTCTCTTACTTTTCAAAACCGCCATTAGAGACCTTCTCTCTCTAAAACCTTGTCTTCTCTCTAGGTATTGATCTAGTAGGAGTTGTTTCCTCACCTTTGGTCTTTACAAAAGTTGGGTTGATCATCGAGGGCTATCTTTTGATCCGAGAAATTTGGAATTTGGAACACTTTCGTTTTCTTCATCTTCTTCATTGGGTGTCATCTTTTGAGGTAGGGATTCCTACTCACTACTATGGGTTTTGACCTAGATTTTTGGGCATTTTGTTAAATGGTTGATATTGGGGAAGTTAGGGTTTAAAAATGATAAAAGAGGGTTTTGTCATTTTGATTCTAAAAATGTGTTTTTTGAGTTTCAAAATGATGATATTGTTGTTGGTTGTTGATATTTGAACCATTGGGTTGATATTGGGAAATAGGGTAGAAAACCCTAATTTGTTGTATAAATTAATTGGTATAATTAATTTGGAAAAATTGTGATTATATGGAATTGAGTTGGAACTAATGAAATTGACTCATTATGTACACTACAAGAAAAAGCATTTTTGGCGACCAAAATTGAATTTTTCATCGCTGAAAGTAGTAGAAATGGCGACTAAAATGGAATTAGTCGCCAAAATTGAACACTTTTGCCGACTAAAAGACTTTAGTCGCCGAATACAATGGTTTTAGCGACTAAAAGGCAGTTTTGTCGCCGAATGTAGGGGTTTTGGTGAGTAAAGGTTGTTTAGTAGCCAAAAGTGACGATTTTTGGCGACTAAAATAATTTAGTAGCCAAAAGTGATGGTTTTGGCGACTAAAAAGCAGATTGGTCGCCGATTGTAGGTGTTTTGCCGACTAAAAACAGATTGGTCGCTGAAAGTGAAGCTTTTTGGCTACAAAAAAAAATTAGTAGCTAAAAACTGAGTATTGGTGACTAAAATTCAGTTTAGTAGCCAAAGGGGACGTTTTTGGCGACTAAAAATAGGTTTCGTCGCCAAAACTGCTGATTTTTAATTGGAACTTATTTTTTTAGCGACAAAAATTAATTAGTAGCCCAAAATAATAGAATTGGCGACTAAATAATGGTTTTAGTCGCCAAAAGTGGCCTAAATTTTTTTTAATAAATAATTTATTTTTTACATAAATTATGTTAAATAAAAATAATTATATTTATATATATAGTTTTGTATTAATACCGATTAATATACTATATAAATAATATATATTGCATATATATTCATGTGATGTTGTAGTGGCATAGTGGAGGGATTGTGATGCAAAAAGGTTTGGAATGTGGGACGATTGGGGTTCGAAACTCAGGAAAAGCAAAAAAAAGTGGGTCTTTTTTTTTTCGCTGGAAACACCTTTGGCAACTAAAAATTTAGTCGCCAAAAGTCTTCATTTTGGCGACTAAGCCGTTTAGTCGGCGATTCAGAGGGTTTTGGCGACTAAATTATTAGTCGGTAAATGTCTGATTTTCAAAAGTGTAAAACACTATTGGTGACTAAAAAGTTGGTCACTAAAGAGCTATTTTTTGCCGACTAAAAAAATGTTAGTCGCCAATACCTCCGGCGACCATATATAGGCAACAAATGTGGCGACTAAAAAATTTTGTCGGGGAAAGTAAAATTTCGACTTTCGGCGACTAAAAACAGACTTTTGGGGACTCAAAATTTAGTCGCCAAAAGTGCTTTTTTTTGTAGTTGTAGTAGAATGGTGGAGTTGGATTTATTAATCGCTCACCTTTGAAAACATTGATATTTTATCTGTTGGAGCTTTTATTATCTGTTTAGAAATAATTGCTTGGACTACTGGTAGAGGGTAGTTGTGATTGTTGTAGACAATGCATGATGATTAGGCAAACTAAAACTAATCAATTGGATGTGTCATAGAGTATGACGGTTGATAGAATACATTAACGTTATGTATTGATTGATTGTGTATATGACCTATGTGTATATACAGTGTGTGTGTGGGAGGAGACATGAGATGTACTCCACGGTTTAGGGGGAGATAGGGGATGGACCTCTAAACCGGATATCGTTTGGGAGGAGATAGGGGATGGACTTCGCTGATACAGCTCATATGCTTATCAGTTAATGTGTTGATATAGCTCTTATGCTTATGTATGGAAGTGTTGATATAGCTCATATGCTTATCTGTTGAAGTGTGGATACAGCTTGTATGCTTATCTATTGAAATGTTGATATAGCTTATATGCTCATCTATCGAAGTACTGATATAGCTAGTATGCTTATCTAATGTAAAAGGGGGAAGTTTAATATGAGTCTCTCTCTCATGTTAATTGTTGGCCAGGTTCTAAGCCGTTGTTGTGAATTGAGAACTGAATAAGAAATGGAAAATGAAATGAAACATGGACATTGTGGTCATGTAATGGAAATGGGTTATGAATTGATTTATGAGAACTAACCATTTATCAATTGCTAATGTCTTAGTTATTGCTCATATTGTGTTTAGCATATCTCTACTGGGCGTTGGCTCACCCTATATGGGACATTATTTTCAGGTACAGGTAGCATGCCACCTCCAAGGACTTAGCTTGGATGGATATGGGAGTTGAAGACTCTTTTTGATTATTTTGTTTGCATTACATGTATATCAAGCCAAGGGCTTATTTTGTATAGAGTTAGTACTCTTCTTTTGTGTAACCAAGTGTTGACTTGGAAAGCTGTAAGCCCGTAGGGCATTTGCTTTTGTTGTTAACATGTAATACTGTTGTAAGAACTACTCTGATGAATGGAAAAGTGTTGATTTTCTTATATCACTGCATGTATAAATGATGGGTTTTATGTATTATTTTGAGGGCGTTACAACTTGGTATCAGAGCGTACCGGGTTCGAATACTTTGGGTACGTGGGAAGTGATTAGTATCACAATGGGTTTGTCCGCTTGTTAGAGACTTAGATGTAATGTTATATGCTTATGTGATAACATGCTTATGTGACTACTTGGGTATGGGATTTGATTTCTAGGATATCGATTAGATCCTTGGATTTCTGTGAGTCTTGTTGGAAAAGCACTTGATGAATGCTGTTTCTAATCGGAACTCTAGTAACGCCTCGGGACTATCATTATCCGGGAATGAAATTCATAAGTGCTTATGTGTTTATGTGCTTACGTGGAGTGAATTACAGTTGTCCATGCATTAGGACGCGAGTGTTTAGTTTCGGCACATTTATGAATGTGCTAACGTCTTTGCTACCTTTAATAGGATGTCAGGATGAGGACGAGGAGGTAGGCGTGGTAGGCCTAGGAGGCAGGAAGTGCCTTTACCGGATAACGTTCCGGCGGTGCAGGAGGGAGTTGGTCAGGCCAATGTGGCCAAACCAGCGGGTCAGCAGGCTATGAGCGCCTTGGCCCGAGAGATAGTAGGAGCTTTGGGTATTCTCCGAGCTGAGAATCCGGTTGTTGAGGCAGGACCTTCTTTCTTGAAGAGGGAGTTCTTCCGGTCTAATCCGAACGAGTTTATTGGGGATCCGAAAGAGCCACTTAAGGCTGATGAGTGGTTGGAGCAGATGAGTAAGACGTTCGAGATGCTTGGCATCGAGGACGGAGCATTGAAGGTGACCTTGGCATCCTTCCAGCTTAAGGGAGATGCGGGTCAATGGTGGAAGTATGAGAAGGGCCGTGTTGGTGGTACGTGGGGGGCTTTTGTGGATGCCTTCCAGGAGAAATTCTTATCTTCAGCGGCTAGGGAGAAGCTAAGGGAACAGTTTTGCCAGCTTAAACAGCAGGGCTTGTCTGTGGCCGAGTTTGAGGCTACATTTACCAATTTGTTCAGGTTTGCACCTGAACTTGTGGCGTCCGAGGAACGCCGTTGCTTTGAGTTTGAACGGAAGTTGAGGCGTGGGCTCAAGTTGAGGGTTGGAGGGTCTTTTATCCGAGAGTATAGACGTTTGGTGGATGCTGCAGCTCATATGGAGATTATCATGCAGGAGGAGGAGGAAAGGCAGAGAGGTTCCAAGAGGAGCCAAGATGGTCAGGGTGATGGCAGGAGACAGAGGGGTTCTAACCCTCAGCAGTCTCAGGGTGGTTTGGCTAGATCGACCTTCCCAGTGCCGAGTGCAAGCTCCGGGAGAGGTAATCAGAGAGGTTTGACTTGCTTTACATGTGGCCAGCTGGGTCACAAGTCTTCGGTTTGCCCGCAGAAGGGAGGGGGTCAGCGAGCTGCTTCTTCTTCAGCTAGACCTCAGGGCCAGAGTCAGGGCAGGGGCCAGCCTTTGTCTTGTTATCAGTGTGGTCAGCCTGGGCACCTGAAGAGGTTTTGCCCACAGTTGAGTGCCACTTCAGGAGCGTCTGGTTCTAAGCAAACACAGAGTTATCAGCCAGCTCAGTCTGTACAGGCCTCGAGGGCCAATCCGAGAGCTTCGTCATCCCAGTCTATGCATCAGTCTTTTGCTCCTAGAGGTGAGCAGGTGGATCAGGGGCCTATAGGGCGCGCGTATGCTGTTACCGCGCAGGACCTGGTATCGGTTCCATCAGTTGTGAGAGGTACCTTTCTGTTTTGCAACTCGGTTGCTAGTGTATTGATTGATACGGGTGCATCTCATTCTTTTGTGTCTGCTACATTTGCATCAGTGTTGGAGTTGGAGTTGGCACTATTAGCATCTCCTATATGTGTTGTATCGCCTATTGGGGGTGAATTGATTTTGAAGCACAGATGTAGAGGTTGCGATATAGAGGTCGCCGATCATCGGCTTCCATTCCCTTTTGTAGTTATGCCCATGAAGGGTTTTGATGTTATTTTGGGTATGGACTGGCTATCGTCATACTAGGCAGTTATTGATTGCTACCGCCAGAGGGTCACTGTATGTACCTTGAGCGGGGAATGTTTCCATTTCTTGGGGGATCGGGTTGGTAGTGTGTTGCCACCAGTGTATAATCCGCGAGGAAGGAGTGAGCTTAGTGGTCTACTTGCTAGCTTTATAAGTGGTGAGTGTGACGAGACCCAGATTGTATTGCCAAGGGTGGTTTGTGAGTATTCGGATGTTTTTCCCGAGGATCTCGTTAGTTTGCCACCTCACTGTAGACACCCCATTTTTGACCGACCTTAAGACTCAGACGTCACCGATTGAGCGCTCGGTGGTGTTGCATATTGTGCTCGTTCAGAAGTCTCAGAGTCGCGGCCGTGCGCCCTGCCTCCGGACTTCCGAACTCTCTTCTGTACCTTGCCTCGGTTTGCGAACCAGACTCGGTTTTCTCTGTTTTCTTTCCTAAGGGGAGGGAGAGGTCCCGTAGACCATCTCTCAGTGGCCTTGGGCCACATTTCGTGGCCGTAGGCCATTTTGCCCATTTCGGAGCCCGGTTCCCGGTTTTCGGAGCCGTCAGGCCGTGTGCCTCGGTTCGGGACCACCCAACCATCTCCGATTCCTCCGGTTTTTGGCATGCATCTCATTTACTCCCTTTCGAGGGACACTGGGGTCTTAGATACCCACTTCGTGGCCAAATGCCACTTTCGGTGCTTACAGCCTTTTTTTGGGACCCCGAACTGCGTGTTTTGGCCCCCGAGCATTCGTTTTGCATCGATTTTCGTTCATTTTTGGCAGGTACCTCTGTTTTATCACCAGGAAGATCACTGGAGGGTGGGAGGCTAGTAATTGTCCAAGCAACCTGTTATGCTCTTCCGGCGCCCCCCGGCGCCCGTTTTTCTCACTTCCGGGCTAATGTTGCACACCCTAGAGCCATTTTCTTCGAGCCAAAACCACATATTCGTGTTGTACACACATGGGAGGACACTAAAAACACATGGCCGGCCAGTAATTCTTCTTTTCATTTTTGAGCCTCTCCTAAAAAGTGGATTGTTGTTTCTCCTGGTTCAGAGTTGCCAATTTCCAACCATAGGGTCTTGTTGTACACACATGGGAGGACACCAACCTTTGGTGGCCGGCCAGTAATTGTCACTTTCCATTTTTGCCCTTGGCCGGCCGGCCATGGGGGGTGGCCGGCCGGCCACCTCCAATAAAGGTGGCTAGCCGGCCAGCTTCCTTGGGATGTGAGCTTTCCAGCTGTGCTTCGAATTTCCCCCAAAAATATCTCTCCGGGGGACCTCCTATGGAGGGAAATATAGAGCTCATTTCCCTCCATTCCAAAAGAGACTCCTCTCTTCCCTTCTTGCACATATTAGTGTCCTCCCACCTCAAGAAGACAAGCCACAAGTGTTGATTGAAGGATACACATACATACAACTCCATTTTCTTCAAGTTTTGCTTCCATTCCTTCACCATCATCAAGCATCACCATCACCACTCCATTTCCAACAGCAAGGAGGGGTTCTTCAAAGGCTTAGAAGCAACTTTCTTCAAGCAAAAGGCAGCCAAGAAGTTGTCTACAAGGGTAAGTCTCAAACTCCCTCTTTTACACCACTTTCTTGCCTCTTTTCTTAACCATACTTGCTCACTGTTTTGAGCTCCGACCAATACTGAAAGTGGTCCTATTTTGAGCTATTCTTGATGTTTGTTTAAGGGCTCAACTCTGTTTGAGCCCTCCATCTTGTACTTCTTTCAATATCCTCTTATATGCCATTATTTTGCATTGAATATTTGGCCTATGTGTGATCTGAATTGGAGCATCTCATGAACTGATATTGAACTTATTTTGAGGCCCTCTTCAACATTGAAGAAGGGCTCAACCTTATTTTCATGCTCCATATGCAAGTTGCTTTGAATCCATGTTTTGCCCTTGTTTTTGCATGCTTTTTCTAGCTTATGAGTGATCTGTTTTCGAGCATAATGTAAACTGTGAGTGGGCCTATTTTGAGCCCTTATTCAACATTTAAGAAGGGCTCAACCCTGTTTGGCCTCTCTATCATGCACTTGCTTCATAATTTCTCATATTTACCGTAAACTTGCATGATTTATTTGACCTACATGAAGTCTGCTTTGGAACATGTCATGAACTGTGAGTGAGCTTATTTTGTGTCCCTATACAATATTGTAGAAGGGATCAATCTTGTTTGGGGTCTCCATGTTATACTTGCCTTTATATCTCTCTTTGACCCCCTTTTGCATGCTTTTTTAAGCTTATCTAGCTTCTGTTTTCGGCCATCATCAGTACTGAAAATATCCATATTTTGGCCTTATTGTCATATTTAATTAAGGATCTTTGCTGGTTTGATGAATTTTTGGGGTACTTCATGTTATAGCCTTATATATCCTCATTCTTGCATAGCATTTTTACCATGTTTTCATACTGAGTTGGGGGATGTCATCTACTGTAAATGTTCATATTTTTAGTCCCTCATCAGTGTTGTAGAAGGGTACTTTTCCATTTGGGCATCGCATGTATCACTTGCTTCAATACCCCTCTCTTGGCCCGTATTTTTGCATGCTATTGTTGTCCTATCTATGCTCATTATTTCGCCATGTTTTGTACTGTAAATAATGCTATTTTGGGGCTGCCTTGCTACTGTTTTTCACGTCATGTACCAATTATGCATGTTTAGTATGGCTATAGGCCATTCCGGGTGCTCATTATCGCATTTCGGGACCATTCCGGGCATTTGGTGTCATTTCCCCACCTTTCGGGACTGTTTTGCATTATTTGTAAGTGCTGAAATTCCATTTGCATGTTAGCATATCATTTTCCGTGTCATTTCATGCTTAAACGCATTACCTCGGTTTGCGCGCCCGTGTGCGCGCATTTCAAGGCACCCCATTTTCATCCGACGGCCTCTTATGTGAGTGTAGCTGAGGCTCTCTCATGTTAGTATAAGCCCATTTCGCATTCTGTATGCCATTTTAGTCTCATCACATCGTGTATGCCATCGCCTCAGTTTGCGTGCCCGTGTGCACGCATTTCGAGGCATCTCATTTTCATCTGTCGGCCTCTTATGTGAGTGTGGCTGAGGCTCTCTCATGTTAGTATAAGTCCAATTTGCATTTGGAGTGCCATTTCATGCTTTAGTACCATTGCCTCGGTTTGCGCGCCCGTGGGCACGCATTTCGAGGCACTTCATTTTCATCCGACGGCCTCTTATGTGAGTGTGGCTGAGGCTCTCTTATGTTAGTGTAAGTCCATCTTGCATTCTGTATCTCATTTTAGTCCTGTTGCATTCCGTGTGCCATTTTCTCGGTTTGTGTGCCGGTGGGCACGCACTTCGAGACATCTCATTTTAGTCCTGTTGCATTCCGTATGCCATTTTCTCGGTTTGCGTGCCGGTGGGGACGCACTCCGAGACATCTCATTTTAGTCTCATTGCATATCATTTCCATGTCATTTCACGCCTTACGATCATCGCCTCGGTTTGCGCGCCCGTGTGCATGCATTTCGAGGCGCTTCTTTTTTTATCCGTCGGCCTCTTATGTGAGTGTGGCTGAGGTCCACTCGTGTTATTGTAAGTCCAATTTGCATCGCGTGTGCCATTTCATGCCTTATGATCATCGCCTCGGTTTGCGCGCCCGTGTGCACGCATTTCGAGACACCTCATTCTCATAGCATTGTGCATGCTAGGATTGTATTTTAGTCGCATTTCATGCATATCATGCATATTGCATCGTGTTCGGGATAGTAGTTAGCCCGGGCACGGGAAACGAGGCACGTTTCGTACTCCGAGTGACGGAACGGGTCTCAATTCCCAGGTCACCGACACTCCGAATTACCCATGATGGAGTTAGGTTTTTGTTGTAGCATTCATCTGCATTCATCCTATATTGAGGTGTGCAATCCGATTCCTCGGCCATCATGCATCGATATGCGTGATTGGTGGCACGAGGATCGAGGCATGCATATATTTGTGAAATACATTGCTATGCCCCTTTCCTGCTCTCTGTTGCAGCAAAATGAAGAATTAGCAACTTTTCAGAGTATGGCACGCATTTCGAGAAACATTGCAAACAGAGGCTAATCGGGGCATCCCAGTGGATTTCCGCGCAAGGCAGCCCAGCATACATCATTCATCAGGATCGAGGCAGCCCCTGGCTTGCATGCCAGTTTACAGCTTTCTTAGTTTAATTCGTTAATTAATTAGGAATTTGTATATTATTCGGACTGTAATATTCTATTATTCGGACTGTATTATTATTTATTCGGACCCTCTGCGCGAGGGCATAATTGTAATAAGTGTGGGTGAGTGTGATGTATGTCTTCCAACCCCACGTCTTTCTTCCCTTTTATTTACCCGCTTACGATGGTTAGATATAGGGCATATTTCAATTAGCATACAGTATGACAGCATGTTTGCATCATTCATCTGTTTTGCACGCACCGGGCTCGACGCATCATACAAACTACATTTGTATTTCAATTCCAAATTGAATACGTGTTAGCTGTAGCATTCCACATGCCATCTTAGAATAGCCGAGCCTGCTATAGTTGCATTAGGCATTCCTGTATAGTTAGGATCATGCATGATTTCTAATGAGTCTCTATTTTTGGCTTGGAGTACTCGGTGAGTTTTATGCTTTAGCATCCTTGCATGCGTGTGAGTGCTGCCATGAATAGCATGCTTACCATGAGGCTATGTGCTTACGTGATATAACTGCCTTGAATGCCTGTGGGTGAAGGTTGTGTTGCTTGGATTTGGACAATTCATCAAATGTTTGTTTTAAGCCCACTAGATAGTGGCAAAATCATGTTTTCTAAGCCCACCTGAGAGTGGCAAATCCGCGTCTTAGCCTGCCTGCGGGTAGCACCATCAAACCATTTTCAAACAAACAAACAAACATGAAATGTTTTGTTCCAATTCAGGCGACTCAGTCTATACTTGTTTGCTGCGAGCATCACATAGTAACCTAGGCTAATAACCGGAATAAGAACTCACAATGTTTTCAAAATAAGATATCATGGTTAGTAGAGGCCGGTCTTTGACCGGGCGAGCGGGGGTGCTCACGAAGTGACCTTCCCCAATCGTACCCAAGTTCCCGAGCCGAGGCAACTTTGGTGATGACGAACACGTGGCCTTTCGGCACCGAGTCAGGGTTTCCTAAATTTCCCATTTTAAAAATATTTAGGTGGCGACTCTGTATCTGGCAAAGCAGTCCATGTTTGGCACTTCTTTCAAAAATCTGTTTTCCAAAACGATTTGCCGGATTTGGACTCTTTGGTTCAGATTACGAACCGTGACACAAATCGAGTCCGAGCTGTAGCGAGGTCCCCCGCGGGCTTGTTACAGTTTCTGGCGACTCTGCTGGGGATTTAGAGAACTTGACTCGAACTCATGATATTTGTTTTTGACTACACTTGTGTGTTTCTTTGCATTGCATTTGCATTGGTGCGCCTAGGACACCGTGTTTGCCATATGCCATTCCCGAACGATTTGCCGGAGGCTTGTCTTGTCAAGGCATGTCCATAAGGCTGATCGGCTCTGGCTCTGACAGCATGGGAACACAAACCCCGGTTTTGCCGGGGCACCCTTTTTGACCATTCGACCTAGTGCATATTCGGATCCATAGTGACCATTCCAAACTAGGACAGGTTGCTTACCCGTTTACAGGTTGTTTGAAACCGCTGCGTGCGTAGTGAAACCCTAGCTCCTGACAAAATAGGACAGGGAAACCCTACCCCAATAGGGTGTTTTGGCTCTCACTTATGTGTTATGTGCTTTAGAGTGCGTCTCTACAGGAATGCATGTATCAGTATATGAGTTTGGGCATCAGGCCTGCGGGCATCAGTCAGTATCTGAGAATCAGTTGTCTGCGGATATCCGATTCAGTTTTGGGGAACAGTAATACAGGAACAGTGATAAGTGATTGAGGACAGTGTATTTTCAGCTTATCAACTGCGTGTTGTATGCCCGACTGTGTGTTGTGTGTATTTAATTTTAAGCTGTTATGCTGCCCGTTTATCTGGTTATTTATTTCCTTTTCGCTTTATTATCTTTTTGCTAGGGCAGGTTTTTAGCACGATTGCTTCCGAACCAGTAGATACCCCCCAAGCACATTGGACACGAGGTCGCCGACTCAGCCGATCCGAGGATCTCGTTGACGGACATCCAGTGTTCCACTCCCTACCCCCAGTTGCCAGAAGAAGGCCAAGGAGGCGCAGTGTATCAGAGCAGGGATTACCAGGACAGAGGGCTACCTTGACAGTGAACAGTCAGGTTGAGATTTCTGTGTCGGCCATAGAAGTACATTTACCGGTCATCCAGATGGAACAGCAGAATACATCAGTGGTAGAGGCAATGATGCGCCAGATGCAAGAGAGCATGAGGCAGATGCAAGAGGATGCTGTCCGCCAAGCGGAATTTTCCAAACAACAAGCCGCAGTCATGGCCCAGCAGGCCGAGCTGATTACTAGGCTGCAACAGCAGAATGCAGCGTCTGCTTCACATCAGGTTCCTCCTCCACCAGCAACTCCACTACCCGAGCAGGCACCTACTGGTCAGAATACCTTGCCAAACCTTCAGAATACCCTGCCAACCCTCAGAATACTCTCCCGAATACTCAGAACACCCTACCCAATGTCCAAAATATCCAAGAGGATA
>JAPPVO010001187.1:0-22063 GCA_030407325.1 Camellia japonica | reverse complement strand
CATTACAGAGTGAGCTAACAGGTAGTGCCGTAGCTTCCTGGTAGCCCATACCAGAGCTAAGCAAGCCTTTTCCAGCGGTGTATATCGAGTCTCATACTCCAGCATCTTCTTGCTCAAATAATAGATGGCTTTTTCCACCTTGTCCTCTGATTCTTGTGCAAGCATGCAGCCCATTGTATTTTCAGTTACTGACAGATACAAAATCAACGGTTTCCCTGGTTCTGGCGGTGACAACACGGGCGGGTTCTGTAAATATTCTTTAATCTGTTCAAATGCAGCTTGACATCGGCCGTCCCATTAGAACTTCTTTCCTTTCTTCAGGAGACCAAAAAGTGGTTCGCAAGTCAAGGTTAATTTTGAGATAAACCGTCTTATGAATTGCACTTTACCCAGAAAGCCTCGCACCTCCTTTTCAGTCCTTGGTGGTGGCATTTCTAAGATGGCCTTGATTTTGGAAGGGTCGACCTCGATGCCCCTTTGTGTAATCAGAAACCCCAGCATTTTTCCCGCTGTAACACCGAATGTACATTTTGAGGGTTTAGCCGCAACCGGAATTCCTGATCCTTTGGAAAAACTTATGCAAGGCGGTGTAGTGGCCCTCTCTTTCCTTGGACTTGACAATCATGTCGTCCACATACACTTCAACCTCTTTGTGGATCATATCATGTAGTATTGTGGTCGCGGCCCGTTGATAAGTAGCTCCAGCATTTTTCAACCCAAACGGCATTACCCGGTAGCAGTATGTCCCCCACGGGGTGGTGAATGCAGTCTTTTCTCTGTCTTCTGGTGCCATCACTATCTGGTTATATCCTGAGAAGCCATCCATGAATGAGAGCAATGCATGCCCTGCTGTGAAATCTACCAACTCATCGATGTGTGGTAAGGGAAAGTCGTCCTTCGAACTAGCTCTGTTCAAATCCCTGAAGTCTACACACACCCGGATCCTACCGTCTTTCTTCGGCACCGGAACAATGTTGGCCAACCAAGTCGGATATTCAGATACCAGCAGGAAGCCTGCGTCAATTTGCTTGGTGACTTCTTCTTTAATCTTGAGAGCCCAATCCGGGCGGATCCTTCTGAGTTTCTGCTTGACAGGTCGAGCCTCGGGGTCAAGGGGGATCCGATGCTGTACAATCTCAGGATCGATTCCAGGCATGTCTTCGTAGGACCACGCGAAAACATCTTTGAAATCTTTTAATAAAGCGACTAAGCGCTCGCGTTCCTCTGAAGACAACGTGGACCCGATCTGGACCAGCTGCGGGTCCTCCTCAGTACCAATGTTCACGGTAACGATTTCATCCATTAATGGTTTAACAAATCTCTCTTGCTCTTGCTCAATTAAACGTTGTAAAACCGGAGGAACTTCGTCCTCGTCGTTTTGATCAAAATTTTGAAAGTCTGAATCAATGCAATAAATTAGGGGCACAGAAAAGTACTCGGAAACCACAGATAGTTCATTCTCATTAAGTTCATCCAAATCGTCCGATTCATCGGTTACAACAGACTCAAATGAAAAGGAAAAAGACGACCTGGACAGGACTGTGGCATCCGGGTTAACATCCCCAGGAGTACCAGACTCAGACTCAGTCGAGCTGGAACCTGATTCCGACTCACAGGACTCAGTGGAATCAGATTCCGGCTCACTACCTGACCCGGAACTGCTGGACAAAAATCCCTCCTCGTACTGCCAAGTGAGAGAGGGTGCGATTGATGCATCCAAGATAGCTGCTGGTCGGCTCGCAGCCGTTTCATTCCCAATCATGGAAACCTCAAAGTTATCCCCCAAGCACTCTTGGTCGATCAGAGGATCAGAGAGGAGACATGCCAGTGCTACCCCCATTTCAAAATTTGTGCCCTCAGGATCCCCTGCTTTATTCTGCTCAAACTCAGTTGTTGGGTCTGTCTGCTCTGTGGCAACGTCATCCCCGGATAGTTGCAAATCAAAGAAAATCTCGAAGCCTGGGACGCGCTTCTTCTCCGCGTTTATCCACGGCTCTGGGAAGCCGCAAAATGGAAAATCCTCCCCCTCCCGGACGAAGCGTCCGTTCAGAGTACCCTGAATGGGCCTGTGTATTAGGTCAAACAGCTTCCCAGCCTGCTTCGCTCTGGCTCTGCCGGCCATTTCCTTTCCTTTCCTCACCCAATCTTCTTTGGTGGGCAGATAACCCAGTCCAAAGGTATGCGGGTTGTGTGGCACTTCGGCCAACGCTACGACTCCTTTCCTGCCGCTCCTTCCTAATCCCATCCCGGGAATATGTCGTAGCTTGTTCATGAGGTAGACTGATTGGGCACTGACGTATACACCTTCATTCACAGCCATAATGTTCTGTACTACCCGGGCCTCGGCCAAAGTGAATCCTGATAAGAAGACATCTTCTGTGCCATGCTCAATTTCCAGGACCGGCGTAGATACCTCGGGAGGGGGATGGATTGATGAGTTCCCAAATACAGTGGCTACTCCCTTTTCATAGGGGTATTTCACCATCTGATGTAGAGTTGAGGAGACTGCCTTTACTTGGTGCAGCCACGGCCGCCCAAGAGTAAGTTGAAGGTTGCGGGAACGTCCAAGACGTGAAATTCGACGTCGTGTTGTCCTGGACCAACCTTGGTTTGAATCTTGACAATCCCCATTACTTCCCTACTCGTGTTATCATAAGCTTTGATCACCTGAGTTGTTGGTGTGAAGTCCGCGGGCTTCAACCCAACTGCATATGCTGTTCTGACTGGGCAGACATTGATGGCGGACCCGGTATCAACAAGTACCACCGGTATCCATTTGCCTCTAGACTCCACGGAGACGTAGAGAGGTTTGTTATGGTTCACGCCTTCAGGCGGCAATTCCTTGTCTGTAAAGGTTAATGCCGGGGAACCCCCTCCCGGAAAAACCAACCCAACCAGTTGTTCTGGTGTAGTGTCTATTGAGAGTTTGGCCTTGTCCATGGCAGATAGGACGGCTTGTCTGTGCACCCTTGATGCCATAAGCAGTCCCCAGATGGAGATGTCTACTTGTATCTTCTTCAATTGTTTGAGCACAGCTTCTTCTTCTATCTGTTTCTCTCTCTGTTTCTCAGCCTCTTTATCTTTTCCAGATGCCTCAGGTTGATCAAGGTGTGGGGGCTTGAAATACCGCCCACTCCTGGTCATGTGGTCCACCTCATCGAGGTACCAAGTGTCATCTGGTTGAGCACCTCCCAATCTTCATCCGTATGGGCAAGACATAAGTCGTCGTCTTCCCACCACATTCCATTAGCGTTCAACAGGCACCTATCTGGTTCCGACAAGTTCGTACTCTCGGTACTTTCATCCCACATGCTCACAGCATGTCTTGCTTTCGTGCTCGCAGCACTTTCAATTTCTTCATGGTTCTTGGCTTTGCGGATTCTCTCAGAATCCCAATTCTTCCTTTGCTCCTCCTGTGTTAGTACGGTTTGTTGCTCAGTTTTCACAATATCTTGGTCCTGAGCAAAATTCTTTGTACCGGCGCTCTCCGGCAATACTTTCTGATCCTCGGCCCTTCCGGCCACCATTGATACTCTCGCCCCTACCGGGCCCTGCTCTGATTGAAATTCTGCAGCATCTGGCTGATCATCTAACCACCCAGTGACTTCTGCCGACTCCTCATAGTCGAACCAGTTGATTGCAGCATCCCCTGATTCTTGGTCGTTGAAGAACTGGAAGTTGGCAAAATCCTCTTCCACTGTTGTCAGATCATCTGCCCCTTGTTCAAGTCTGTCCCCCCGAATCATACACAGCTCAGCTTTTTCCGGTGGCCCCACACTCAGCTTAAACTGGCCTACTAATAAGATGTACTCGCTTGGATCATAGGGTCTTCCAGCTAGACCCCCAGACTGTTCCATCCCAGACTCAATGATTCTGCTTTCCTCTGAAACCTGCCCCGTTCCATCTTCGGTGGTCACCACCACTGGCTCAGATTGGGTTGTGAAGGTGTCCAACATGCACAAGTCAGTGCAATCAGGAAAGATCACCTCCGGCCTGGGTAGGTGAGAGGGAGTAATATAGATACTAGGATCGTAGGACACGACCCCAGTTTGGATGAGGTTGACTCTTTTGGGAGGAGGGGCTTGGTTGTGTGGTGGGAGGGGATTTGTTGTGACGTTGGGTTTTTCGGGAGGTAGAATGATATTCTTGTCGACGAGGTCTTGAATCTCGTGACGCAGTGTAATGACCCCAAAAGTCATCCTTATTTAATTAGGGGTTAATGTGTTTTAATTCAACTACATCCATTGGAATTGAGAATGTTTTTATCTATTTTGGGGTATTGATTGAGGTAGTGGTGTGATGGTAAAGTGAGATTGGACCAAAAACTTTAATTCGAATAATTCGCCTACGATCAGCCGTCACTCTTTTGCCCTTTTCTTTTTCCACACTTTGAATTTGGATGTGAGGTTAGAACCATTGGAAAGATTATTTTCGGGGCTTCAATTTGAGCACAAGAATGACCTAAAACGGAGTCTGGATGAGAGAGTTATGCATGTTTGAAGTTTTCATATCTGTGCTGGAAGCAGAACCGCACGTGCGGGAAATGCGGCGCACGTGCGGCGATGTGCGGGCAGCAGCTCCAAAAACGTGATTTTGAGCTCATTTCTTGCATTTTCTTTTTCTCTCTTCTTCCCCCCTCTTCCATGTCCGAAACCCTAGCTCCCCAAACCTTGAATTCCTTCACTTTTCTCAACAAATCCACCATATATTGCATCAAGGATGGAGAACAAGTAGAGGGCAACAATTTCAACCGATTAAAATTCGAATTTGTGGAGGATTCTTCTCAAAGCTTGCTCTTCTTGTTTGAATGTTGAGGTAGGAGATCTTATTTGTATTCATTGATGAATTTATGGTACTTTGAGTATGAATTTATGGTATTTTGAGTATCTCAATACAAAATCTATAGTTTGAACATAAGATGTCCAACTTGAGATTGGGGGATTTCGGGTTTATAATGTTGGGGATGTAATTGTTGGATTAAGGTGATGGATTATGAACTTTAGACTTGTAATCAATGAGGAAATTGGAACAAAATTATATGGATTAAGAAATTTGGATTTTTCTTGAAATTTCTAGGTTTTCTTGAAACCCTAGGTTGATTAATGATGATAACTAATGAATTGGCCCAAATTGAAGGTAGAATAATGAAATTGAGATATTGAATTGTATATGTACAAGTTTAATTGAAATTTGGAAATGTTTGGAAATTATGTTTAAAATTTGCGAATGAACTTTGCTATAAATGTTGAAATTCATGCTATAATGTAAAGAAAAAATTGGGGAAATAATTTATTAAGGATATGGATGACATGAACTCGGTTGTGAACTGTGGAAATGGAATTTAAGAATTCCTCTTGAATTATGTTGAATTATATTTAATGATGTTTAGTTGAAGCATGTTGTTTATGTTGAATTGTGGCGATTATGTTGAGTTTAATTTTTGTAACCTAAAATGTTAAGTTTTCTGAAATGGGTTTAATTCCAAATTATTCTGCTAAATACTTGTGGGCTTGCTTAGTTATTAAAATCAAGAGAATGATTTAATGAAGTTTCCTTATGGAGATAGGAAATGTTTGGTTTTGATAATGGTAAGCTTCTATTTATATATTGAGATGGAGGAAATTGTGGTATAAATGGATGCTTAATGGTGGACTTGTGAAGAAAATGAAGGAAAGAAAAAAGAACTAATGATCAAGTTATATATGTGTACAGGGCACAGGGCACACTTCAGGAGGGACAAACACTCCGTTGTAGCACTGTGAGTAGTAGTACAGAAATATACATCTTATTATCGTTGATAATTATTGTCACTAACACTCTGTTCTTTGTAAGTGTTATCAACGTTCATGACAAGTGAAAATCAATATGAACTTCCATGAATATGGAAAGATTTGCATACGTCGATATGACTTTGGAACCCTTTCGTTCTGTCAATAACAAGTGTTAACTCTCTGTTATTATTAGCATGTTACGTTCTTCTTAAAGAATAAATGGAGCTTATGTTCATTCTTGAACAATGATATCTGTATGAGTCCAAGATTATCTTGTTGTGTTGCGGATGGACCCGAGGTCGGTTAGAAACTATGACATGAAAACAAGGGTTTAATATCATTATGTAACTCACGTTAGAATGTAAACCGTTCTGTCTTTGCTAAGTGCATTACGATGACATGATATAACAAGAAATGCTCTATGTTCTGATATGTTACGTTTTCAATTAATGAACAGTTGTCCATAAATGAAAAGTGTTCATGACCTCCGTAGCACACGGCCCTTACCCGGGGGTAATAATACCGTGGTTCAAATAATTAAGTTACAAGTTTAAATGTGTTACAAGTTTAAGTGTGTTCAAGTTTAAGTATGTTACAAGTTTAAAGTATGTTACAAGCTTAAGTATGTTATAAGATTAAATATGTGTATGTACATGTTCGAGTATGCTACAAGTTCACAATGTTGGGGGATTCCTTTTATGGAACGAACAAACAAATACTTATTGTTGATTTGTTAGCACTATTACAGTGCCAAGTATAGCAAGTATGAATTCTGATTTCTACTTATGAATCAAGCATAATGCATATGTATGAATTATTTCTGGGGTTACTTATGGACCCGAGGTTGTTAAGAACCTATGACATGCATGTAAATGTTTAACATTATTATGTGATCCTCATAAGGATGTGAATTATTCTATCTTTGACAAGTATGTTCTATTTCAAGTATGGTTCTAAGTATATACAAGTTCATGTATGTTACAAGTCTACAAGTCTTCAAGTATACGCATGTTACAAGCTCATGTCTATTACAAGTTCAAGCATGTTATAAGTATACGCATAGTACAAGTTCAAGTATATTACAAGTTTATGCATGTTACAAGCTTAAGTCTATGCATGTTACAAGCTCAAGTATGGTACAAGTTTACATACATTTTCAAGGGCCTCGTGCCATTTACAAGGGCTTATAGCCACCATGTTTTCAACGGCTTTATGCCATTACAAGTTACAAGGGCTTTATGCCATTACAAGGGCTTTATGCCATTACAAGGGCTTTATGCTATTTCAAGGGCTTTACGCCATTACAAGTTACAAGGGCTTTATGCCACTTTCAAGGGCTTGATGCCAACTTTCAAGTATGCAAGGGCTTTATGCCAACTTCCAAGGGCTTTGTGCCAACTCTCAAGGGCTTTAAGCCAAAATGTTATGTTCAAGTTGATATGTTTAAGATGTTCAAGCTAATATATTCAAGATGTTCAAGTTGTTATGTTTAAGATGTTCACGCTATATGTTTGAAGAAGTTCAAGCTAATATGTTTTATAGTCATTGTGTTTATGACACTTATGTTGTAGAAATAAGGGCATGTAACCATCATGTTTATGTTGCAGGATTGGGCCTGAGGCCGCCATGTACTTAGCACAGATTCAGACTAACCATTTGAACTCTGCATTTTTTTTATATGCACTGAATGCACTGATATGTATTATGTTCCAAGTTAAGCGTCATTTTATTTATGTATTACTATTCACTGAGCCCGGCTCACTACTTTTATGTCTGTTTCTGTAGGTCACCAAACAGGTGGTCAGTTCTAGCCAAGACGCCCGCTTTCTTTGTCAACCCTTATATGTCCAGGCACTATACTAGCCGTTAAATTTGTTAAGCAGTTAGGATGTTGGTTTGCTTATGAGTGTCCTTTCAAGGTTGATGTATATAATTTCCATATTTACTTTTGTATATGCCCAGTTGTAGGGCAGGGACTGTAAATGTGTATGCGTAAGCTCCGGGTTATAGTTTGGAATTTTATCTATCCACTATAATGCATGTGATGCATGAGATCCTGGCATGTAGAAATAGCTCAATGGAGTTTGTTTTAATTGTCAAATTTTGATATTTAATGCTTCCGTTCAGGCCCCATATAGTTTATATATCAGGTTAAGTGTCCCTTTATGTATAGGTCATGCCCGAACTTTTAGGGGCAAGTTTGAGGCGTGACATGCAGTCTGTAGCAACGGTCGGTGTCGTGACCGTGCTGTTGGTGATACGCACAGTACTTTGCTGGGTCATGAGAGGGAGGGAGTGGATTTGGCAATGGCCTCAGCTCTAAAGGTGTCAGATGCTTCTTTTTGATTAACACCCCGAGAGCCTTGGACAAAGGCATGTATAGTGGAGTAAAGGTTCTTTGGCCTCTGGGCTGAAATCTCGAGGCTTGGTTACTGCTCTCGGATGTACTGGAAAAGGGTACGGCCGCTGCAGGCCTTGTTTGGGAAGGGGGAGTGGTGGTGACCATACCGACCTCAGAAGTCCTTGTGTTTGCAGCGCCACTCGGGCCTGCGTTGTTATGCGGTTAACGTCCTTCGGGGCTGCTCTCGGTCCTGGTCAATCAACCCTTGCTTCATCGCGTCTTCGATTTGTACCCCCATTTCGTGTAAGTCTGAGAAAGTCGGAAAGGGGAGTACGATCATTTTCTGCATTAACTTCGGTTGGAGATTGCGCACAATCATCCGAATTTGATCTTTATCTGTAGGCCTCAAGGTCATCATCGACGCCTTTGCCCTCCATCTTGTTACAAAATCAGAGAAAGATTCCTTGGGTTCTTGCCTCGTCGTTTCGAGATCACGTGTTGTAATCTCGATCTGTGTATTATACGAGTACTGCGCAACGAAGGCCTCAGCCATCTCATCCCAATTTCTCTTCACATCATCTTCTAATTTGGCGTACCAGATGGCCGCCACCCCGACAGAGTTCTGCCGAACAAAGAAAGCTTTTGCCGCCGGGTTAGGCCCATTGGCCTCAAGATGTCCGAAAATAGACGGAGATGGACCATAGGATCCCCGGACCCATCAAAACGGTCGATCTGTGGCATCTTAAATCTGTCTGGCAATGTTACTGCCACATCGTGTACCCATCTTCGATGTCTGGGGGCCTTCACCCCCTGCGATTTCTTGAAAAGTTTTTCCAACTTACTCAGCTTCAGAGCTGTATGATCTACCTCGAACTCAAATGGAGAGTCCGGGTGGTTGGGTGTAAGATTCTTGGACAGTTGCGGCAGAAGCGGGGCAAAGCCAGCCCCGTTGGAATGTTCGTGTCCTCCTGGATATTTTGGACATTGGGTAGGGTGTTCTGGGTGTTGGGGAAAGTATTCTGAGGATTTGGAGGATTCGGCAAGGTGTTCTGACCCATAGGTGCCTGCTCGGGCAGCGGAGCCGCTGGTGGAGGAGGAATCTGATGTGAAGCAGAGGCTGCATTCTGTTGTTGCAGCCTAGTAATCAGCTCGGCCTGTTGGGCCATGACTGCGGCTTGTTGTTTAGAAAATTCCGCTTGGCGGATGGAATCCTCTTGCATCTGCCTCATGCTTTCTTGCATCTGGCGCATCATCGCCTCTACCACTGATGTATTCTGCTGTTCCATCTGGATGCCCGGTAAATGTACTTCTATAACAGACACAGAAATCTCAGCCTGGCTGTTCACTGTCAAAGTAGCCCTCTGTCCTGGTAATCCCTGCTCTGACACACTACGCCTCCTTGGCCTTCTTCTGGCAACTGGGGGTAGAGAGTGAAACACTGGATGTCCGTCAACGAGATCCTCGGATCGGTTGAGTCGGCGACCTCGTGTCCAGAGTGCTTGGGGAGTATCTACTGGTTCGGAAGCAATCGTGCTAAAAACTGCCCTAGCAAAAAGGTAATAAAGCAAAAAGGAAATAAATAACCAGAAAAACGGGCAGCATAACAGCTTAAATTAAATACACACAACACACAGTCGGGCATACAACACGCAGTTTGATAAGCTGGAAATACACTGTCCTCAAACACTGATTACTGTTCCCATTTCACTGTTCCCCAAAACTGAATCGGATATCCGCAGACAACTGATTCTCAGATACTGACTGATGCCCGCAGGCCTGATGCCCAAACTCAACTGATACATGCATTCCCTGTAGAGACGCACTCTAACAAGCACATAGCAGATAAGTGAGAGCCAAAACACCCCTATGTTGGGGTAGGGTTTCCCTGTCCTATTTTGTCAGGAACTAGGGTTTCACTACGCACGCAGCGGCTTCAAATAACCTATAAACGGGTAAGCAACCTGTCCTAGTTTGGAATGGTCACTAAGGATCCGAGTATGCACTAGGTCGAATGGTCAAAAAGGGTGCCCCGGTAAAACCGGGGTTTGTGTTCCCATGCTGTCAGAGCCCAGAGCCGATCAGCCTTATGGACATGACTTGACAAGACAAGCCTCCGGCAAATCATTCGGGAATGGCATATGGCAAACACGATGTCCTAGGCGCACCAATGCAAATGCAATGCAAAGAAACACACAAAGTAGTCAAAACCAGATATCACGAGTTCGAGTCAAGTTCTCTAAATCCCCAGCAGAGTCGCCAGAAACTGTAGACGTCCCGAACGCCCCGGGAGGGTTAAGTCCCGTTCTGTTCATATTGGGGTCACTACAGTTCAAGGACTCAAATGTCACGGTTCTTAATCTTGAACCAAAGAGTCCAAATCCGGCAAATCGTTTTGAAAACAGATCTTTTGAAAGAAGTGCCAAACATGGACTACTTTGCCAGATACAGAGTCGCCACCTAAATATTTTTAAAATGGGAAATTTAGGAAACCCTGACTCGGTGCCAAAGGCCACGTGTCCGTCATCACCAAAGTTGCCTCGGCTCGGGAACTTGGGTACGATTGGGGAAGGTCACTTCGTGAGCACCCCCGCTCGCCCGGTCAAAGACCGGCTCTACTAACCATGATATCTGTTTTTGAAAACATTGTATGCTCTTATCCCGGTTATTAGCCTAGGTTACTATGTGATGCTCGCAGCAAATAAGTATAGACTGAGCCGCCTGAATTGGAGCAAAACATTTCATGTTTGTTTGTTTGAAAATGGTTTGATGGTGCTACCCGCAGGTAGGCTAAGACGCGGATTTGCCACCCTCAGGTGGGCTTAGAAAACATGATTTTGCCACTATCTAGTGGGCTTAAAACAAACATTCAACGCATTGTCCCAATTCAAGTAGCACAACCTCCACCCACAGGCATTCAAGACAGTTATATCACATAAGCACATAGCCTCATGGTAAGCATGCTATTCATGGCAGTCACTCACACGCATGCAAGGATGCTAAAGCATAAAACTCACCGAGTACTCCAAGCCAAAACAAAAACTCATTAGAAATCATGCATGATCCTAGATATACAGAAATGCCTAATGCAACACATGCAATAATGCAACTGTAGCAGGCTCGGCTATTCTAAACATGGCATATGAAATGCTACAACTATCACGTATTCAATTTGGAATTGAAATACAAATGCAGTTTGTATGATGCGCCGAGCCCGGTGCATGCAAAACAGATGAATGAATGCAAACATGCTGTCATACTGTATGCTAATCGAAATATGCCCTATATCTAACCATCATAAGCGGGTAAATAAAAGGGAGAAAGAAGTGGGGGTTGGGAGACATACATCACACACACGCACACTTATTACAGTTTTGCCCTCGCGCAGAGGGTCCGAATAAATAATACAGTCCGAATAAAAGAATAATACAGTCCGAAATATACATATTTCTAATTAATTAACAAATTAAACTAAGAAAGCTATAAACTGGCATGCAAGCCAGGGGGCTGCCTCGATTCTGATGAATAATGTATGCTGGACTGCCTTTGCACGGAAATCCACCGGGATGCCCCAATTAGCCTCTGTTTGCAATGTTTCTCGAAATGCGCGCCCGACTCCGAAAAGTTGTTGATTCTCTATTTTGCTACAACAGAGAGCAGGAAAGGGGCATAGCAATGTATTTCACAAATATATGCATGCCTCGATCCTCGTGCCACCAATCACGCATATCGATGCATGATGGCCGAGGAGTCGGTTTGCACAACTCAATATAGGATGAATGCAGATGAATGCTACAACAAAACCTAACTCCATCATGGGTAATCCGGAGTGTCGGTGACTTGGGAAATTGAGACTCGTTCCGTCACTCGGAGTACGAAACGCGCTTCGTTTCCCGTTCCCGGGCTAACTCCTATCCCGAACACGATGCAATATGCATGATATGCATGAATGCAACTAATATGCAATCCTAACATACACAATGCTATGAAAATGAGACGTCTCGGAATGCGTGCCAGACGGGCACGCAAACCGAGGCGATGATCCTAAGGCATGAAATGACATGAAATATGATATGGAATGAGACTAAAATGAGATGTCTCGAAGTGCGTGCCCACGGGCGCGCAAACCGAGAAAATGGCATACGGAATGCAATGATGCGAAAATGGCATACAGAATGCAGAATGGACTTATACCAACATGAGAGAGCCTCAGCCACTCTCACACGGGAGGCCGTCGGGTGAAAATGAGATGCCTCGAAATGCGTGCCCACGGGCGCGCAAACCGAGGCGATGCATACGGAATGCAAAATGACATGGAAATGATATGTAATGATGCTAAAAATAGGATGTCTCGAAGTGCGTGCCCGCGGGCACGCAAACCGAGAAAATGGCATACGCAATGCAATGAGACTAAAATGATATGCAGAATGCGAAATGGACTTACACCAACATGAGAGAACCTCAGCTACACTCACACGGGAGGCCGTCGGATAAAAAAAGAAGTGCCTCGAAATGCGTGCCCACGGGCGCGCAAACCGAGGAAATGGATTAAAGCATGAAATGACGTACAAAATGCGAAATGGACTTATACTGACATGAGTGAGCCTCAGCCACACTCACATGAGAGGCCGTCGGATAAAAAAGAAGCGCCTCGAAATGCGTGCACACGGGCGTGCAAATCAAGGCAATGGTATTAAGGCACAGAATGACATGCGAAATGAGACGTGGCATATGGCATATGGGAAATGCAAATTTCGGCAGCCAAATGATGCAAAAACAGCCCCCGAATTGTAGCAAAATTACACCCGATGCCCGAAATGCCATGCTAAGCACCCAAAATGGCCTACAGCTATGCCAAACATGCGCAGTATGGACATGCATGTAAAGACAGATGCTAGGCAGCCCCTAAACTAGCATTTTTCCAGCACAAAGAATGGCCAAACAACAATCACAAGTATGGCAAAAATAGCATGCAAAAATGGGGGAAAGAGGGGAATAATGAAGCAAATGATATATACAATGCTCAAACTGAAAAATATAGTTCTACAACATTGAAGTGACCAAAAATATGAACATTTTCCATAGATGACATCCCCCAATTCAGTATGTAGATATGCTCAACATAGCATGCAAAATAAAGCCAACAAAGGCTATAACATGAGATACCAAAAGGATGCATCAAACAGTCTTAGACCCTTAACAAAATATGAAGAGTAGGCCAAAACAAGACACTTTTCAGGCCTTATGATGGTCGAAAACAGAAGCTAAGCAAGCCTAACAAAGCATGCAATTTTACGGTAAATTGGAGGAATTGTGAAGCAAGTGTAAGATAGAGTCACCAAACATGGTTGATCCCTTCTTCAATGTTGAAGAGGGGCTCAAAATAGGCCCACTCACAGTATATTGCATGCTCGAAATCAGATCACTCATGAGCTAAAAATAGCGTGCAAAAGTAAGAGTAGAACATGAATTCAAAGCAAGTGGCGTGCAGAGCATGAAAACAAGGTTGAGCCCTTATTCAATATTAAATAGGGGCTCAAAATAAGCACAATATCAGTTCATGAGATGCTCCAAATCAGATCAAAAATAGGCCAAATAAATCATGCAATTTTACAGTAAATATGGAGAATTACAAAGAAAGTGCATGATAGAGAGGCCAAACATGGTTGAGCCCTTCTACAATGTTGAAGAGGAACTCAAAATAGGTCCACTCACAGTTTATATCAGGCTCAAAATCAGATCATTAACAGGCTAAAGAATCCATGCAGAATATTGGCATAAAGAGAGGTATTGAAAGAGGTGCATGATAGAGATGCCAAACAAGGTTGAGCCCTTATACAATGTTGTAGAGGGGCCCAAAATAAGCACAAAATCAGTAGGGGTCGGAGCCCAAAACAGTGAGCAAATAGGGTAGAAAATTGAAGCAAAAATAAGCTAGAAAAATGGAATTTGAGACTTACCCTTGAAGATCAAGCTTTTGTTGCTTCTTGGCTTCAATTTGCTGGTTCTTAGCCTTTGAAAAAGCTTCCCTTGCTGCTGAAATGGAAGTAGTGATGGTGAGGCTTGGTGTTGATGAAGGAATGAGCTAGAGACTTGAAGGTTTTTTAGGGTTTTGGAGATGAAGATGGAGGCTATGGGAGATATGCTCTTGAGAAGAATTTTTGTAACCTAACAAAGGAGCTCATCAGCCCCTTAAATGGACCAAAAGGGGTGTAAAAGGAGAGGGAAATGCACCCAAGCTTTCCCTCCCAAAATATCCCCCGGAGGGCTGAGATATTTTGAAAAACAGCTGGACAGCTGTAAAGTGGTCAAAAGGGGGAAGCAGGCCGGCCAGGTGCTTTTCTTGAAGATGGCCGGCCGGCCACCCCACTGGTCGGCCAGCCACTCCCCATGGCCGGCCGGCCATGGCCAAAAATGAAGTGAACAATTACTGGTCGGCCACCATTTTTTAGTGTCCTCCCAGGTGTGTAGAACAAGGTCCCATGGTTGGAATTTGACAACTCTGGAGCAGGAGTCACAACATTGCATTTGAAAGAGAGGCTCAAAAATGAAAATCAGAATTACTGGCCGACCACCATTTTTTAGGGTCCTCCCATGTGCCCTCATCACAAATATGTAGTTGTGGTTGGAAGAAAATGGCCCTAGGGTGTTCAACATTAGCCCGGAAGTGAGAAAAACGGGCGCCGGAGGAGCATAACTGGTTATCTGAGATAATTGCTGGCCTCCCACCCTCCAGTGATCTTCCTGGTGCTAAAACAGAGGTACCTGCCAAAATTGAACAAAAACTGATGCAAAATGAATGCTCGGGGCCCAAATCACGCAGTTCGGGGTCCCGAAAATAGGCTGTAGGCACCGAAAGTGGTGTTCGGCCGAAGTGGGTATCTGAGACCCCAATGTTCCTCGTTATGATAAAACAGAGGCACTTGCCAAAATTGAACAGAAACCGGTGCAAAATGAATGCTCGGGGCCCAAATCACGCAGTTCGGGGTCCCGAAAATAGGCTGTAGGCACCGAAAGTGGTGTTCGGCCACGAAGTGGGTATCTGAGACCCCAGTGTTCCTCGAAAGGGAGTAAATGAGATGCATGCCAAAAATCGGAGAAATCGGAGATGGTTTGGCGGTCCCGAACCGAGGCACACGGCCTGACGGCTGCGAAAACCGGGAACCGGGCTCCGAAATGGGCAAAATGGCCTACGAGCACGAAATGTAGCCCACGGCCATTGAGAGATAGTCTACGGGACTACTCCCTCCCCTTAGGAAAGAAAACAGAGAAAACCAAGTCTGGTTCGCAAACCGAGGCAAGGCACAGAAGAGAGTTCGGGAGTCCGGAGGCAGGGCGCACGGCCGCGACTCTGAGACTTCTGAACGAGCACAACATGCAACATCACCGAGCGCTCAATCGGTGACGTCTGAGTCTTAAGGTCGGTCAAAAATGGGGTGTCTACAGCTACTATGAACACTACCCTGCCAATGGTCATTGGTAAGCACCACCAAATTTACTGGCTTCTAATCAGAAGGAGCTTGGAACCTACACCGTGCGGGTTTTCGATCTTTCACCGTGGACTATCAAGCTAAGTCATCTCATCCTCTATACATTATTCAGATTCACCATACCATTCAATTTAAAACCATAATGTTTAAATAAAATAAAAGGAGCAAATCATGCCATACTCATCCTTTTTACAAAATGTGTTCACTACACCTCCGTTTAACGACGGGTTTTCATCCAATAAACTCAACAACGCAAGTTAAGGAAATGTTTTGTTTAACCCAAGATGTCAATTCCTACAACAATGCCAATCTCCACTAATGGCCAATAATGCAATCTTTATCAATACGATAATTTCATAAATTATCCACATTCATCTCTAATTTTAACATAACATTATTAATTTCTCAATCAATTATACTCAGTTAAGTAGAGGTAACAATTCTACAATTTGAACTATGTCTCAAATTAAATTATAGAAAATATCTAATCATTTTCAAAACAACCAACTCACTGGTGCAAATCTATACGGTGGAATAAAGATAGGTGCCCAACACCAAATCTATGGAAAACTAAACCTCTCGATGAGGCAATAATTCAGTGAGGTCCTCTAGAAAGACATCTGAATACTGGTAAACCACTCTAGGAAGCACATTTCGAATCCTACCACTCCCATCATCTAAGAAAGTTGCAAGGAGAGAGTTAAGTTCACCTTGACCACGTGGGTCATACAGTGGCGACAACAATCTATCGATTCTATCTCCCAGAAAAGAGAAACAATCACCATCCGACGTGCACACAATAACTCTCCTACAGTAGCAGTTTATGATAACATGATAGGAGGACAACCAATCCATGCTGAGGATAACATCAAAATCGGACATATCTAACAACACAAAGCTTAATGGAAGTCAACGATCAGCGACCTCAATTACACAATTGTGACATCCTGATTCAAGACAATCTTACCCCCAACGGGGTGACTCTACCATAAGTGGAGACTCTAGTTGCTCACTTTTTAACACCAACATGGATGTAAATACAGATGCTATGAATGAGTGAGATGCCCGGTAACTATCAACACACTGGCCCAAGTATTGAAAATAAGATATGTATCTCTCACAATGGATGGTCCTGAAGATTGCTTAGATACGGTGACGACATATACTTGTCCCTATGGCCTCTGCCCTTCTAGGTTACCCCTCAGAACATAGGCCTACTGCAAAGATTGTGTAGATGTGGCCTTGTGTACTACTCTGGATGCCTAACCTGATTGGGCCAGCTGATGAGACTAACTCTGCCCCTCGCCTATTTGGAAACCCTCTAACTGGCGAGATCCCGATACATTAGCAATCCCTACTTTTTGTGTGCAAAACTTCTTCAGGTGCCCTAGTTGACCACACTAGTAGCAAGATAGTGTTTGGTCTCTATTTTGGGATTGGCTCTGGGAGTGAGCCAACTGTGTCTAAGCTCTAACTCTTTGACCGCACTCTAAAGCTTTATGACCTATCTGGCCACATTATAACAAGCACCATGGGTTTGACCCATGCTCTCTGAACCCCAATCGTCAATGAACTTAAAGATTTAATCTGTTGCGATGATGACTGAAAAGACGATGAACTCCCAGACTTTTTCGAAGACCCCAAATCACCCCTAGGCTCCAAGTACCCCGACCACTTTGACTTTTTCTTGGCTTCCTCCATCTCCACCATAATCCCTACACGAGCCCGCGGCTTTCACAAGCTGGACATAATCTCTAATCATATTACCCATTACCTTTATCGTAATCTTTAGCATCAACCTGTTCTCGAACTCCAAACATCGACGCTCCTCAATCGCCACAAGTTCGGGTGCAAATCGAGATAGACTAGTGAATGTGGCATCAAACTCAACCACAGGTGTGTCAACTTGTAACAACTCCTCAGATTGTCTCCTCAATCACTCTCTAGCGATGGGAGGGAGGAACTTCTCCTGAAAAACATAAGTAAATGCCTCTCATGTGTGTTCGATACGATTCTTGGCAAACTTCCACCACTGCCCGGCCTCTCCTTTCAATTGATAGGCCGCTAATGCCATGTGGACCTCACCCTCTCGTATGTCTAGAATCTCAAAGGATTTGACAATTTGCTCTAACCACTCATCTACTTTCATAGGATCAAGCCCGCCACTGTACTCGGCAGAGTTGGAGCGAAAAAATTTCTTTTTCAAGAATGAGTTCCTAGTTTCTTCTTCAATGATTCTAACCGTTTGCTCGGCTCTCAAAATATCCATGGACTCCCTAAAAGCCCAAACCATCTCCCAAGCCAAAGCCCCCATTGTGTCTTAGGTCAGAGGAGCGGCTATATTATTCTGACCCACTCCTTCTTCCTATAGAGGGATCTTCGGTTAGGCCAAAATATTCCGACTATCTCGGCGAGGTCTGCTACGGTCTGTAGCATGCCCAAACATCCTATAAGAAATAGAGATAAAATTTAAATTCGGAACGCACAATCCCACATTTAAATTCGAAACGCATTGTTGTGTTATAGAAATGCATGTGAATAGGCTGTTTGGAAATATTTATGAAAACGTACAGAGCATGATGCATGTCATGAATTTGGAACTCAAAACCGCATGTTTCGGAAAGATTGTTTTGAAAACATTTGTATCATTTTGTTAATGGGGTAAATACCAAGTGGAATCTAGTAGGGGGTGTGGTTACGTTTAAATTAAGTTGGCCTGTGTGTTCATGGTAAAAGTCCAAAAACTCGTGCGTATACATAGGTGCCAATCCTGCTGACAAAATTTTCATGAAATGTCAATAGTAGTGCTTATTTAGCCTACGTTTATATAGGTGCCAGTTCCAGGTTCCTATGGACAAAATTTTCGTGAAATGACTGTTGGGTAGTGCTTTTATAGTCTACTTTCGATGCACTTGCCTAGAGATTCCAATGTCTATGTTTACTGCCCTGTTCTTTTATTTTTAAAGAATAATGATTCATTATTTTGGAAATATAGAAATGTGCAGCAATGTTATCGCTTTTGGGTTAGCAATGTATTTGCTAGTTGGTATGTTTTGGAGATGGGTTTTATTAAACAAATGTTTTGATTTCGGAAAACGTTTTGAATAAACAAAAGGTTTTGATGATTGGAAATAAAGGATTTTTGTTGAGAAATCAGATGGATTTTAAAAATGTATTGGGCATATTGTATATATGTACAGCATTATGATCATTTATGCTAGTGGAGCATGTTTAGTTTCTGAAATATTCTCTACTAAGCTTTATGCTCACCCTACGTAGCTAAAAATGTTTTTCAGGTGTATGACGTTTTTTATGGATATGGATATCAAGCGTTGGGTATGTGTTGGAGTTGAGTACGATTGCTCCGTTATCTATAGGCAATGGGCCATTTGTATTTGTTTTATAGGCCAAGTGTCATTCTTGTAAGGGTTACACCCTTTATATATGATGTAAGCCTTTAGGCATTTCAATTATTTATGACATCTCTGTATGTAGCATATACTGACATTCATTTCACTTAGAAGTTGGACATAGGGTGTATGAAATCAGATAAACTCATGTATTGTTTGACTTTATTCTAGCCATTTGCACAAGAGATGTTACTTTCTTTTATCTTATCATTATCTTTCTTTATCATTTTTAGGTTTATTCACGAGGGCCAGATCTCGGAAATCCAGGGCGTGACATTAGGCATCATGCCACCTCTGCCTTTGTTCAAGTTCCGGGAAATGTTCGACACCGTATATCAAATTCAAGATGGAATCAACCAAGGCTTAATCAAAATAGAAGCCGCCAACCAAGGCTTAATCAAAATTGAAGCCACTTAGCCGAAAAAGTCCTTTGTCAGAAGTGTACCCAACAATGCCACCTCCAACACCAAACCCCCAGAAATTCATTCCATAAGAAACCAAGCTTCACCTATTGATCCCTTTGATAAAACCCAACCTACCCATAACCAAAGAGCCTTCCACTTCTTGTACATGTCTTCTTCCAAGGCCATGCAAATCCTCATAAGCAAGCGGCACCTGAAGCTTATCGGCCCAATACCATTAACCAACCCTCTTCCAACCAACCATGACCCTTCAAAATACTGTGCTTTCCACCAACAAGTCGACCATGACATTGACAGATGCATTCGCCTAAGTCATGAGATTCAAGCCCTCATTGACAATAAAATCACAACCCCATCCAAAAAACCCAATGTCACCAATAACTCACTACCCGACCATAATAAAGTCGTTCCATCCCCTCCCCAAAACATCAATGCCATATAAGCGAACCTCCGAACCTTTGATCCTAACTAGTATATAATGTCAACCAACTAGCCTAAGCATGTTGTTCCCATCCTAGAGGAATTGGAGTTGTTCTTAATCCAAAAAGAACCACAAATGAATGATCTCAACCCTACATTAGCATTTATGGCTCAAATAAATGTGCTAGCCATAAGGGTAAAGAACTTGAGATGACTAGAGGTCTCTAAATAAGAAAACAATTGGACAAGATGAGTGGCTTGATGCCATTTTTGGAAAAAGAACAGCAATAGAACCTAAATCGATAATCTCAACAACAAAGGTGAGGGAGCAGCTTGTGGAAGCATATGGTCCTAGCAAGTACATCTTAACTACTAGCGAACCAAAGCCAGAAGTTGTGCTTCCCAAGTCTACTGACAATAATCTTTTAAGGATGGATGCTATCAAAGAAAGCCTTGAGGCTTTTAGTGATTCAAACTCGCAAGTCCATCCCGAAGAGTCTGGTGGAATTGACCCAATCGGTAATGAATTATGGGGCAGTGAGTTTGAAGAAGAAGATAACAATACCAACAGCAAGGAAGGACAAGACAAAAGAAATGGGGGCAATGAGTAGGAGGATGACCAAGAGGAAAAAGAGTAAGCAGAGGAATAGACAAGGCTGACTAACATGGGCTGGGTTTGAGATTGGCTTGAGTACTAAGACTAACCATTATGGCTTAGGAAATTTTAATTCTGTAATGATATTGGAAGAAAGCGCATTCGAGGATACCACCAAATACATACTACGTGCAATGAACGACCAACAGTAAAATCGGACTGCAGAAAATTTCTTGTTTATGAATATGATAATGAGTCTAGTGAGTCTAGGAATTCAAGTAAGTTAGAATCTGGCCTATCAAATTCTGATGCATCATTTAAATCAAGTGACCTAGAGCATATAAATCCGGAAGTAGAAGTTGAGTCTAGGTATTCTGTTTATTTGAATTTGAGTAAGATGTAAGCATGCCTTTAGTTAATAATATGGCTAGTGATTCTAAGTACTTCGCGGTGTAAGTAGTTAACTGTGTTAATCCCGCTAATTTTGAAAATGAAAATGAAAAACTGATTTCGAGGAAGAAATTTCTCAGAGCTTAAAAGATTTTATTGAATGGGAAAAAGAAAGAAGAACTAAACCTGTAATGGGTGAGATTGTATCAATAAACCAAGGCAATGAGGAAAATCCTTGCATGGTCCAGATTGGTTTCACGTTGTCTTAAGCATTTAGTCGCTCTTTTAAAAAAAAAATTCAAAGATGTTTTTGCTTAGTCCTATAAAGACATGCCTGGAATTGATCATAAGATTGTATAACATAGAATCTTGCTAGACCCCGAAGCTAAACTAGTACAACATAAATTTATGGCACTAGAAAACATGGAGAAAATACCTTGACTTTGCCTTGGCCTTTCTCTGTCTGGCATCAACGTAATCAGAGTAGTCACGTCAAAGGGATCAAATGGACATGAGTACATCCTAGTCGCCATTGACTATTTTACCAATGGGTCAAAACAACATTTGACTCAGTGCTTAAAGCATCACACATGGCCAAATTCATCATAAACAACATCATTTGCATATATGGAGTACTGAACAAGATAATGTCGGATCATGGTTTCCATTTCAAAGGAGTGGTGGCTGATTTACTCAAAAATACAACACATCACAACATCGAACACAAACCAATGGGGCCGTTGAAGCTGCAAAAAAGAACATCAAAACCATTTTGCGGAAGATAATTAATAAATACAAGGATTGAACAAACAAGCTAACATTTTCATTGCGGAGATATCTGACATCAATCAAAACAAGATGTCCTATCTATTGAAATCTAAATCCCATCACTACGAGTGTTGCCTGTGTCAAATTGAAGAGGCTGAATGGCAGAAGAGCATATTTGAGGAGTTGATGCTATTTGATGAAAGGAGGCTTTTGACATTGTATCATGTCCAAGGCTACCAGTGACAAATTGGTTGGGCATTTAACAAGAAGGTGAAAGCCAAAAATTTAAAAGATGGGGATCTAGTACTCAAAAAGAATCGAGCTCCAGTAAGATCCAGGAAGGAAATTCAAACCGAGCCACACTGGACCATACATCATCAAGAAGATCATGATAAGAGAAGTAGTCATTTCAACGAATCTAGATGGGATAAAATTTACACAACCTATCAACTTAGACAA